>JAQNDB010004267.1:0-24635 GCA_029204045.2 Tillandsia leiboldiana | reverse complement strand
CCGCGCGCCTTGCGGGCGGCCGGCAGGGCCCGCCGCGGCACCCGGGCCGCCCGCGCGGCCTGGCCAGGCCCGCGCGCCTTGAGCGCGGCCTGCAGGGCCCCGCCGCGGCACCAGGGCCGCCACGCGCGGCCTGGCAGGCCCCGCGCCATGCGCGCGGCCTGCAGGCCCGCCGCGGCACCAGGGCGCCCGCGCGGGCCCGCGCAGCGCCCGCGGCACTGCGCAGGCCCGCAGGCCCCGCGCGCGGACCGCAGGCACTGCGCGCGCCCGCGCAGTGCCCGCGCGTGCGCACGCACCGCAGTGCCGCGCGGCCCGCCGGGGCCCGCCGGCACTGCGCACGGTCCGCGCAGTGCCCGCGGCACTGCGCACGCACCGCAGTGCCGCGCGCGGCCCGCGCGGGGCCCGCGCACTGCGCGCGGTCCGCGCAGTGCCGCGGCACTGCGCACGCACCGCAGTGCCGCGCGCGGCCCGCGGGGGCCCGCGGCACTGCGCGCGGTCCGCGCAGTGCCGCGGCACTGCGCACGCACCGCAGTGCCGCGGCGGCCCCCCCGCGCGGGGCCCGCGGCACTGCGCGCGGTCCGCCGCAGTGCCCGCGGCACTGCGCACGCACCGCATGCCTGCGCGCGGCCCGCGCGGGGCCGCGGCCAACTGCGCCGCCACCGCCCTGGCGGGGCGCCCAGGGGGGCTGCTGCGGCTGGCGCTCCGCTGCACGACCACAGCAGCAGGGCGCCTGCTGCGCGCGGCGCATCGCGCGCCCGCGCAGCGGCGCCTGCTGCGAGCAACGCACAGCCCCGGCCGTGCGGCCCGCCTCGAGCCTCGCCCCCCGCACTGCCCAAAAACTGGACAGCATGCCCCCAACCCACAGCAGCAAAAGAAAAGAAAAGGGAAAGCAAGGAGGAGAGCCAAAACCCACGCCGCAAATAAAAAATAAAATAATTTGAAACTCACCTCCACGAGGCTCGCCGCGCCCTCGCCCGGCTCCGCGTCCTTGCGGCGATGAAAACGGCACAAGAAACACCTCTTTCTCTCTCCTTCTTCTTCTCCTCAGCTTCAGACAACCCAGAAAAGAAGGCATGGGGGAAAGGTTGTGGTGAGGTGGCTCGAGAGAGAGAGTGAGAGAGAGTTTAAATAAAGTGAAAGGAAAATTAATTTCCCACCAACCCCCACTAATTAAGCCACCAGCACACAATTAATTAAGCAACCTCAGCCAACACCCTCTCCACCACAGCCCTAGGAAAGCAAAAAAAAAAAAAAATTAACATTAATAATTAAAGCAATTAAATAATAAAATAATCAAAAAGGCCACGACAACTCACTTTTCGACCCGGCACCTCCGCCGCGCCCGGAACCACCCGAACACCGCTGTAAATCGAAAATACACGCGCTCACGCCTTTTTCCAGTCAAAAGGCTCGCCGGTGGAGTCAGAAAGCTCACCCAAAAACCGGTACACTACACTCTCCCCCCCTTCAAAATGGTTTCGTCCTCGAAACCCAAAAGCTCAAAGGTCAGGAGGGGGCCTCAAAAAGGTGTGGTAGGTATTCCTCAGCTCATCATCTCGGGCTCCCAAGTAGCCTCTCTCTCATCGTGGTGGCTCCACAATACCTTCACATAAGGTATGACCCGACTTCGCAATTCTCTCGACTCTCGAGCAAGAATTCGAATCGGGCGCTCCCGGAAGTGCAGATCCTCGTCCAGCTCCAAAGAAGTGAAGTCCACAACGTGAGAGGGATCATAGACATACCTCCTCAACACAGATACATGGAAAACATCATGAGTACCGGCTAGCCGTGGCGGTAGAGCAATCCGATAGGCGACAGGGCCGACACGCTCAAGAATCTCAAATGGGCCAATAAAACGCGGGCTCAACTTCCCGCGCACCCCAAAGCGCCGAATCCCTCGAGAGGGCGAGACTTTCAAAAACACATGGTCTCCCACCAGAAACACCAAGTCTCGCCTCCTCTTATCGGCGTAGCTCTTCTGTCGGCTCTGAGCAGTGACCAAGTGGCGCCGAATAACCTTAACTTTCTCCTCAGCCTCCAAGAGCAAGTCAGGCCCCAAGGTTTTTCTTTCACCCATCACTCCAACAAAGAGGCGATCGACATTTCCTACCATACAATGCTTCAAAGGGCGCCATCTGGATACTCGCCTGGAAGCTATTGTTGTAGGCAAACTCTGCAAGTCTCAAGTGTCGATCCCAACTGCCACTAAAACTCAGGACACAAGCTCTCAACATGTCCTCCAAGGTCTGAATCGTCCGCTCCGACTGTCCGTCGGTCTGTGGGTGAAAGGCAGTGCTGAACTGAAGCTGGGTCCCCATAGCCGTCTGCAAGCTCCTCCAAAACTGAGAGGTAAACCTGGGATCCCTATCTGATACAATAGAAGCTGGCACTCCATGAAGCCTCACGATCTCGTCAAGGTATAACTGCGCTAATCTCTCCAAGGCCCAACCTGACTGAATCGGCAGAGAAAGTGAGCTGATTTAGTCAACCGATCAACGATCACCCAAATGGCATCGGCTCCTCCCTGAGTCCTCGGCAGACCCACAATAAAGTCCATGGTGACACAATCCCATTTCCACTCAGGGATTGGTAGGCTTTGTAACTTGCCAGCGGGAACCTGATGTTCCGCTTTAACCTGTTGGCAAGTTAGACAGCGGGCACAAACCTACCAACATCCCTCTTCAAGCCCTGCCACCAAAACTGAGTCTTCAAATCCCTATACATCTTAGTTCCCCCAGGATGGAGGGTGTAAGGTGTATAGTGAGCCTCTCTCAGGATCAGCTCTCTAATATCCTCATCCGCCGGTACACAAATGCGGTCCCTGTACCTGAGTACTCCCGCGACATCCACAGAAAAGTCCCCGCTCTGTCCAAGCTGCATCTGGTCTCGAATCCTGAGAAGATAGGGGTCCCCACTCTGCTTCTCTCTAATCCTGTCCAGTAGCGTGGGCTGCAAGACCATAGACATAAGTCTTGCCGAAACCCCCGGGGACACAACCTCTATATCCAAACTCCTCAGCTGCTCTCTCAGTGGTCTCTGCTGGGTAATAAGCATACTCAAGGCTCTGCCCTGCTCGCCTGCTCAAAGCATCCGCGACCACGTTAGCCTTGCCGGGATGATAGAGAATGCTCAAGTCATAGTCCTTTAACAGCTCAAGCCACCGGCGCTGCCTTAGGTTGAGTTCCTTCTGGGTGAACAGGTACTTCAAACTCTGATGATCGGTAAAAATCTCACAGCGCTCGCCATACAAATAGTGCCGCCAGAGCTTCAAGGCAAAAACCACAGCAGCGAGCTCAAGGTCATGTGTAGGGTAATTCCTCTCATAATCCTTTAACTGGCGAGAAGCGTAGGCAATCACCCTACCATGTTGCATCAACACGCAACCAAGGCCGCTGTGGGAGGCATCACTGTAAATCACGTACCCCTCTCCCATAACTGGTAGTGCAAGAACTGGTGCTGAAATCAACCTCTGCTTCAAATCCTCGAAGCTTTGCTGGCATTGCTCTGTCCAAACAAATTTTACCCCTTTCTTGGTCAATTTGGTGAGGGGAGAAGAGAGCTTCGCAAAGCCCTCAACAAAACGACGGTAGTAGCCCGCAAGGCCCACGAAGCTCCGAATCTCCGCCCGTCGTAGGTCTAGGCCAATCCCGAACTGAAACTATCTTTGCCGGGTCCACTGCCACTCCTGCGGCTGAAACAATGTGGCCTAGAAAAGAAACCTCCCGAAGCCAAAAGCGCACTTCTTTAACTTCGCATACAGCTTTTCTCCCTCAGAAGCTGCAGCACTAACCTCAAGTGCTCCTCGTGCTCAAAGTCGCTACGGGAGTAAATCAGGATGTCATCAATAGAAAACCACCACAAAACGGTCCAAGTACGGCTGAAAGACTCGGTTCATCAGATCCATGAACGCGGCCGGGGCATTCGTCAAACCAAAAGGTAGCACTGTAAACTCGTAATGCCCATACCGAGACCTGAACGCCGTCTTGGGACACATCCTCGGCCCTCACCCTCAGCTGGTGGTAACCGGAACTGCAGATCTATCTTCGAGAAAAACTGTGGCTCCCTGAAGCTGATCAAATAAATCATCAATCCGAGGAAGTGGATACTTGTTCTTGATGGTCACCTTATTCAATTCCCTGTAGTCCACACAAAGCCTAAGTGACCCGTCCTTTTTCTTCACAAAAAGAATCGGGGCTCCCCAAGGAGAAACACTAGGACGAACAAACCCGCGATCCATGTAGATCCTGAAGCTGAGCCTTTAACCTCTCTCAATTCATGCTGGTGCCATTCTGTAGGGTGCCTTAGAGATTGGCGTGGTTCCAGGGACCACGTCAATCACAAACTCAATCTCTCGATCCGGCGGCATAGACGATAGCTCGGGAGGGAACACATCTGGATACTCTCGGACGATAGAATGTCCTCGAGTCCAGGCATCGCCGTAGGCGGCCTCTACCACAGTAGCTAAGAAGCACACAACCGTGACTCATCAGCTGTCGGGCTCTAGCAGAAGAGATCGTCGCTGCAAACAGCGTACTCTGACAACCTCTGAAAAACATACTCCTCCTGTCCCGGCTCCCTGAGGGTCACAGTCCTCTCTCGACAATCAATAGCAGCGTAATACCGTGACAACCAATCCATCCCCAAAACTACGTCGAAATCCTGGAGCTGGCGAAGGACCAAAGGTCTAACAGGATAAAGTCCAAGGCCCTAACTGTACAGCGCAGGACCAACAACACTCATCAACGTGTAGAACATGACTCGGGTAACTGAACCTCACCGAGCACAAGGACAAGGGTCCTATCTCTAGCCCATGCATGAATGCAAAGTCCTACTGATGAATGAATGAGATGCTCCTGGTATCAAATAAAGCTCTAGTGCGAGTAGGGGAGATAAGGATAATACCTGCCACCACGTGGCCAGCTGCCTCCGCATCATCGACCTGTGCGGTGTACACCCTGCCGCTCGGGGGTGGTCGCCTGCCCGACTGCCGTGACGAAGTGGCCCTATCACCCTGGCCAAACCCTGTCGAGGATTCCGCCTGTCGAAAAGGGCGGTGTAGGAAGAACCGAAGCTGCCGGCGCTGCTGATGACCCCGCTCCGGGACAAGACCACGATCTGTGCCCTGCCTGCCCACACCGGTAACATCGGCCCTGCCGCTGGTCACACTGCTGGGGGGTGTGGGTCCGCCGCAAATCACACAACTGTCAGTGCGGCTCTGCTGCTGCTGCTGCCTAGGAGGCCGGGAGCCTCCCGATCTCTGTCTCCTCTGTGCCCCGCGGCCTCGAGGCGGAATCTGAGGCGGCCTCGGGGGCCGCGGCCTGCTCGTCTGCCCAGAATCCTGCGGTGCGGGGCGCTTCTCTCCAGAACTAGACCCGGCGCCCCGCCCCTCTCAGCCATGATCACCCGCCCTCGAGAGACCCACCGTGCACGCTCCATGGCCGCGTCCAGCGTCAACGATCGGTGAGAATGAACCAGGTGATAGATATCCGGGTGCAGCCCTCGCTCGAATAGGTCCACTCTCTGGGCCTCATCAGGGGCAACATGCGGCACGCTGCTCAATAGCGCTGGAACTCTCGAATATAGTCCGGAAGGGGTCGGCTACCCTGCTGCAGTCGACGGAGATCCCCCTCAAGCTTCTGCTTTGCACTGTCGGGGAAGTAGGCCCCGAGTAGCAAAGCGCGGAACTCCTGCCAAGACACCACCGGAGCTCCTGGCGGTCCGGGGGGCGGACACGACGCCACCAAGTCTCAGCGTCACCCTCCAGGAAGTGAGTAGCCAAATATACCTGATGCTTTTCCTTAATAAACAGGTTCTCGAACAACTTCTCTAATGCTGAAATCCAGTTTTCTACTTCCCGCGGCTCAGAACTCTGCCCGGCGAAACGCGGAGGACGGAACTGGCTGACATAAGCTAAACGATCCGTGAGCTCCCTCTGCTCCAACTCTGTCAAAGGGGCGATCTGAGATGAGGTCGACGAAGTCGCCGCTGGCGGTGCCGCAGATGTCCTCTGCTCAAGTAATCTCATCATCCTCCACATTTTCCTCCTGGCGTTTGGCAGCCTCTTCCTGGCGCCGCACGCCTCAGTCAACTGGGCCACTTGGGCCCGCAGCTCATGGTCAGACATCTGGGCCACTTGGGCCCGCAGCTCAGGAACCTCACCCTGTGCAACCTCCTCCTGCTCGGGCCTGTCCTCCGACGCGGAGTGCGCCCTCGTCGTCGCACGACGTCTAGGAGGCATCTCAGGCAACTGCGACAGGGAAAACAGGGTGTCAGAGAACAAAAACCTCACAACCCAAAGACAGCGAGAGTTTTAAGACATGTTTCCAGCTCTAAAGTGTTGTGTTGTCTGCAGCCAACAGAACTACTTTAGAGAGCTAACATGTAAGGTCACTCGCCCGACATCCCGGGGGAGTCACAACACAACCAAAACTCTCGCTATCACACAACTCTCCCGACAGTCACTCTACTGTCCAAACAAAAGCCTAGGGTCCCTAAGTCCCCAAAGACCTAAACACCTAGGCTCTGATACCACCTAATCTGTCACGCCCGGGGTCGAGCCTGCGACCCGGGCTCGCCAACAGACCCGCCGTCTGTGCGGAAACTGCCGCACAGACGAAGCGTCTAACCTGCAAGAAGGGATCTAGCCATACAAGTATCAGAGCAAAGGAGATGCAACACTAAATAAAGTAAACTGCATACAAGAGTCACTAAGTACATAGTCCAGGTACAACATCCGCTACCTCCCAAAAAGGGGTACACCACCACTAACAGATACAAAAGTGGGAACCAAAAATACCCGAGTAGCTCTACCTGTGACTCAACAGACCCAAGTGGCACTAGTCGGCCAAGCCCTTGCCACGGTCTGAAGACTCCGCACGCGCCGGCCCTGGAACGGCCTCCTCAGTAATACCTGTCACACACGGCGGGTGTGAGATCAACTAAAAGTCAGATCTCAGTGGGTACCGATGCCATATCCTCGGTAGCCCACCAAGTCCACTGGAGGCAAAAAACAGATAGATAGATAGATAGATAATACTGGAATGAAAGCTGTAAGTAAATCTATCACTATATGCCTCAATGCAATGCTGTACTAAATGACATCTAGCAATATGAAAATGACCACCCGCACATGTCATTTCCCCCGCAGCCACCCGGTAGCCGGCCGGGGGCGAGCTTCCGCTGGTATCTCGGCCAGGGAAGCACTCTCCTGGTAACGCAGCCAGGGAAAAGGTCCTCCCGGTAACTCGGCCGGGTAAACAGTCTTCCCGGTAACTCGGCCGGGGGAAAGGTACCCTCCTGGTAGCTCGGCCAGGGAAAAATGCATCCTCTCGGTAACTCGGCCGGGGGAAAACCCTCCTGGTAACTCGGCCAGGGCTTCGAATGCAGCTGTGCAATCCAAAGCGAACACCAATCAGCAAGATACACGTCCCGGTCGGAAACCATAACCCGCGACCTGCGCGGCCGACCCGCACTTGCCTGATAGCACAAGGTCACGATACCTTTGCGTTCGTAAAGAAAAAGGGCATCCCGTGGTCCGTCGGAAGAAACCCAACCCCCTGTGTAGAACCCGCAAAAGCCGCGCGCCCAACGAAGGTCTCAGCGCGATCTCACAACTCCTCGCGGCACAGCGCTCACCACTGATCACGTAGCCAAGCTGACACAGAGGCACACTGCGAAAAGGTGGAAACTGGAATCAGAAAAGCCGCGGTCGAAAACCACGCCCACAAGGCGACAAAAACCCCCCTCCGGCGACGAGAACGCCGCGAGTGGCGCGGAAAGCCATCGCACCACGCCGCGGCGCGCGGCCGGGCCGCAGCCCGCGCGGCAACAGCGCTGCCCGCGGCCGCACGGCACAAAGGCCGCCCGCGCGGCGCCTTGCAGGCCCGCGCGCCCAGCGCGCGCGGCCCTGCAAACCCGCGCGGCACAAGGCCGCCCGCGCGGCCTGGCAGGCCCGCGCGCCTTGGCGCGCCGGCTGCAGGCCCGCCGCGGCACCAGGGCCGCCCGCGCGGCCTGGCAGGCCCGCCGCGGCACAGGCCGCCCGCGCGGCCTGGCAGGCCCGCGCGCCTCGGCCTGCGGGCGGCCGCGGCACCCGGGCCCGCCGCGCGGCCTGGCAGGCCCGCGCGCCCTTGCGCGCGGCCTGCAGGGCCCGCCGCGGGGCACCAGGGCCACCCGCGCGGCTGGCAGGCCCGGCGGCTGCAGGGCCCGCCGCGGCACCCGGGCCGCCCGCGCGGCTGGCAGGCCCCGCGCGCCTTGCCGCGGCCTGCAGGGCCCGCCGCGGCACCCGGGCCGCCGCGCGGGTCTGCGCAGGCCCGCGCGCCATGCGCGCGGCCTGCAGCGGCCCGCCGGGCACCAGGGCGCCAGCGCGGTGGATCCCGCGCAGCGCCCGCGGCACTCGCACGCACCGCAGTGCCGCGCGCGGCCCGCGCGGGGCCCGCGGCACTGCGCGCGGGTCCGCGCAGTGCCGCGGCGCGCGCACGGCGAGTGCCGCGCGCGGCCACGCGCGCGGCCCGCGGCACTGCGCGCGGCGCCGGGCGCAGTGCCCGCGGCACGCGCACGCACGCAGTGCCGCCGCGCGGCCCGCGCGGCGCCCGCGGCATGCGCGCGGTTCGCGCGCTCAGTGGCCCTGCGCACGCGCCGCAGTGCACTTTGCGGGGGGGGGGGGGGGCGCGGGGATGCCCGCGCGCAGTGCCGCGGGCCCCGCGCGGGCCGCGCGCGGCACTGCGGTGCGGTGCGCAGTGCCGCGGCACTGCGGGACCGCGCGCAGCCGCGGGCGGCCGCGCGCGGGCCCGCGCGCGGCACTGCGGTTGCTAGTGCGCAGCGCCGCGGGCACTGCGCGGATTCCCCCCGCGCAGTGCGTGCGGGCCCCGCGCGGGCCGGCGGCCGCGGCATGCGGTGGTGCGCAGTGCCGCGGGCGCTGCGCGGATCTCCGCGCGGGCGGCCTGGTGCGCGGGCGGGGCCCGCAGGCCGCGCGCATGGCGCGCGGCCTGCCAGGCCGCGCGGGCGGCCCGGGTGGGCCGCGGGGGCCCTGCAGGCCGCGCGCAGGCGCGCGGGCCTGCCAGGCCGCGCGGGGGGTGCCCGGGGGGCCGCGGCGGGCCCTGCAGGCCGCGCGGGCCGCCAGGCAGCGCGGGTGGTCCTGGTGCCGCGGCGGGCCCTGCAGGCGCGCGCGCCCCAGGCGCGCGGGCCTGCCAGGCGCGCGGCGGCCCGGGTGCCGCGGCCGGGCCTGCAGGCCGCGCGCAAGGCGCGCGGGCCTGCCAAGGCCGCGCGGGCGCCCTGGTGCCGCGGCGGGCCTGCAGCCGCGCGGGCGGCCCCTGGTGCCGCGGCGGGCTGCAGGACGCGCGCAAGGCGGCGCGGGGGCTGCCAGGGGGCCGAGCGGGGCGGCCTTGTGCCGCGGCGGTTGCAGGCCGCGCGCTGGGCGCGCGGGCCTGCAAGGCGCGCGCGGGCGGCCTTTGTGCCGTGCGGCCCGCGGGGCGGCGCTGTTGCCACGCGGGGCTGCGGCCCGGCCGCGCGCCGCGGCGTGGGTGCGTTGGGCTTTCCGCGCACTCGCGGCGTTCTTTCTCGCCGGTCGGGGGGGGGGGTTTTGTCGCCTTGTGGACGTGTTTTCGACCGCGGTTTTTCTGATTCCAGTTTCCACCTTTTTCGCAGTGTGCCTCTGTGTCAGCTTGGCTACGTGATCAGTGGTGAGCGCTGTGCCGCGAGGAGTTGTGAGATCGCGCTGAGACCTTCGTTGGGCGCGCGGCTTTTGCGGGTTTCTACACAGGTGGGTTGGTTTCTTCCGGACGGACCACGGGATGCCCCTTTTTCTTTACGCACGCAAAGGTATCGTGACCTTGTGCTATCAGGCAAGTGCGGGTCGGCCGCGCAGGTCGCGGGTATGGTTTCGACCGGGGGACGTGTATCTTGCTGATTGGTGTTCGCTTTGGAATGCACAGCTGCATTCGAAGCCCTGGCCGAGTTACCAGGAGGGTTTACCCCCGGCCGAGTTACCGAGAGGATGCATTTTTCCCTGGCCGAGCTACCAGGAGGGTACCTTTCCCCGGCCGAGTTACCGGGAAGACTGGTTACCCGGCGAGTTACCGGGAGGACCTTTCCCTGGCTGCGTTACCAGGAGAGTGCTTCCCTGGCCGAGATACCAGCGGAAGCTCGCCCCGGCCGGGCTACCGGGTGGATTGCGGGGAAATGACCTGTGCGGGTGGTCATTTTCATATTGTGCTAGATGTCATTCAGTACAGCATTGCATGAGGCATATAGTGATAGATTTACTTACAGCTTCATTCCAGCATTATCTATCTATCTATCTATCTGTTTTTGCCTCCAGTGGACTGGTGGGCTACCGAGGATATGGCATCGGTACCCACTGAGATCTGACTTTTAGTGATCTCACACACGCCGTGTGTGACAGGTATTACTGAGGAGGCCGTTCCAGGGCCGGCGCGTGCGGAGTCTCAGACCGTGGCAAGGGCTTGGCCGACTAGTGCCCACTTGGGTCTGTTGAGTCACAGGTAGAGCTACTCGGGTATTTTTTGGTTCCCACTTTTGTATCTGTGAGTGGTGGTGTACCCCTTTTTGGGAGGTAGCGGATGTTGTACTGGACTATGTACTTAGTGACTCTTGTATGCAGTTACTTTATTTAGTGTTGCATACTCCTTTGCTCTGATACTTGTATGGCTAGATCCCTTCTGCAGGTTAGACGCTTCGTCTGTGCGGCAGTTTCCTGCCCAGACGGGGGGTCTGTTGGCGAGCCGGGTCGCAGGCTCGACCCCGAGGGCGTGACAGATTAGGTGGTATCCGCAGCCTAGGTTGTTTAGGTCTTTGGGACTTAGGGACCCCTAGGCTTTTTGTCTTGGACAGTAGAGTGACTGTCGGGAGAGTTGTGTGATAGCGAGAGTTTTGGTGTGTTGTGACTCCCCCGGGATGTCGGGCGGAGTGACTACATGTTAGCTCTCTAAAGTAGTTCTGTTGGATGCAGACAACACAAACTTTAGAGCTGGAAACCATGTCTTAAAACTCTCGCTGTCTTTGGGTTGTGAGGTTTTTTGTTCTCTGAACCCTGTTTTCCCTGTCGCAGTTGCCTGAGATGCCTCCTAGACGTCGTGCGACGACGAGGGCGCACTCCGCGTCGGAGGACAGGCCTCGAGCAGGAGGAGGTTGCACAGGGTGAGGTTCCTGTGCTGCGGCCCAAGTGGCCCAGATGTCTGACCATGAGCTGCGGGCCCAAAGTGGCCCAGTTGAATCG
This sequence comes from Tillandsia leiboldiana, assembly GCA_029204045.2. Classification (NCBI taxonomy): domain Eukaryota; kingdom Viridiplantae; phylum Streptophyta; class Magnoliopsida; order Poales; family Bromeliaceae; genus Tillandsia; species Tillandsia leiboldiana. The sequence goes on along the minus strand of JAQNDB010004267.1, from coordinate 13,405 downwards.
AGGCATTGCGGCGCCAGGAAGAGGCTGCCAAACGCCAGGAGGAAAATGTGGAACGGATGATGAGATTACTTGAGCAGAGGACATCTGCGGCACCGCCAGCGGCGACTTCGTCGACCTCATCTCAGATCGCCCCTTTGACAGAGTTGGAGCAGAGGGAGCTCACGGATCGTTTAGCTTATGTCAGCCAGTTCCGTCCTCCGCGTTTCGCCGGGCAGAGTTCTGAGCCGCGGGAAGTAGAAAACTGGATTTCAGCATTAGAGAAGTGTTCGAGAACCTGTTTATTAAAGAAAAGCTCAGGTATATTTGGCTACTCACTTCCTGGAGGGTGACGCTTGAGACTTGGTGGCGTCGTGTCCGCCCCCCGGGACCGCCTGGAGCTCCGGTGGTGTCTTGGCAGAGTTCCGCGCTTTGCTACTCGGGACCTACTTCCCCGACAGTGCAAAGCAGAAGCTTGAGGGGGATCTCCGTCGACTGCAGCAGGGGTAGCCGACCCCTTCCGGACACTATTCGAGAGTTCCAGCGCTTATTGAGCAGCGTGCCGCATGTTGCCCCTGATGAGGCCCAGAGAGTGGACCTATTCGAGCGAGGGCTGCACCCGGATATCTATCACCTGGTTCATTCTCACGATCGTTGACGCTGGACGCGGCATGGAGCGTGCACGGTGGGTCTCTCGAGGGCGGGTGATCATGGCTTGAGAGGGGCGGGGCGCCGGGGTCTAGTTCTGGAGAGAAGCGCCCCGCACCGCAGGATTCTGGGCAGCCGAGCAGGCCGCGGCCCCCGAGGCCGCCCTCAGATTCCGCCTCGAGGCCGCGGGGCACAGAGGAGACAGAGATCGGGAGGCTCCCGGCCTCCTAGGCAGCAGCAGCAGCAGAGCCGCACTGACCGTTGTGTGATTTGCGGCGGACCCCACACCCCCAGCAGTGTGACCAGCGGAGGGCCGATGTTACCGTCGTGGGCAGGCAGGGCACAGATCGTGGTTCTTGTCCCGGAGCGGGGTCCATCAGCAGCGCCGGCAGCTTCGGTTCTTCCTACACCGCCCTTTCTGCAGGCGGATCCTCGACAGGGGTTGGCCAGGGTGATAGGGCCACTTCGTCACGGCAGTCGGGCAGGCGACCACCCCCGAGCGGCAAGGGTGTACACCGCACAGGTCGATGATGCGGAGGCAGCTGGCCACGTGGTGGCAGGTATTATCCTTATCTCCCCTACTCGCACTAGAGCTTTATTTGATACCGGAGCATCTCATTCATTCATCAGTAGACCTTTGCATTCATGCATGGGCTAGAGATAGGACCCTTGTCTTGTGCTCGTGAGGTTCAGTTACACCGGTCATGTTCTACACGTTGATGAGTGTTGTTGGTCCTGCGCCTGTACAGTTAGGGCCTTGGACTTTACCTGTAGACCTTTTGGTCCTTCGCCAGCTCCAGGATTTCGACGTAGTTTTGGGGATGGATTGGTTGTCACGGTATTACGCTGCTATTGATTGTCGAGAGAGGACTGTGACCCTCAGGGAGCCGGGACAGGAGGAGTATGTTTTCAGAGGTTGTCAGAGTACGCTGTTTGCCGCGACGATCTCTTCTGCTAGAGCCCGACAGCTGATGAGTCACGGTTGTGTTGCTTTCTAGCTACTGTGGTAGAGGCGCCTACGGCGATGCCTGGACTCGAGGACATTTCTATCGTCCGAGAGTATCCAGATGTGTTCCCTCCCGAGCTATCGTCTATGCCGCCGGATCGAGAGATGAGTTTGTGATTGACGTGGTCCCTGGAAACCACGCCAATCTCTAAGGCACCCTACAGAATGGCACCAGCAGAATTGAGGAGAGTTAAAGGCTCAGCTTCAGGATCTCATGGACGCGGGTTTGTTCGTCCTAGTGTTTCTCCTTGGGGAGCCCCGATTCTTTTTGTGAAGAGAAAAGGACGGGTCACTTAGGCTTTGTGTGGACTACAGGGGAATTGAATAAAGGTGACCATCAAGAACAAGTATCCACTTCCTCGGATTGATGATTATTTGATCAGCTTCAGGGAGCCACAGTTTTCTCGAAGATAGATCTGCAGTCCGGTTACCACCAGCTGAGGGTGAGGGCCAGAGGATGTGTCCAAGACGGCGTTCAGGTCTCGGTATGGGCATTACGAGTTTACAGTGCTACCTTTTGGTTTGACGAATGCCCCCGGCCGGCGTTCATGGATCTGATGAACCGAGTCTTTCAGCCGTACTTGGACCGTTTTGTGGTGGTTTTCATTGATGACATCCTGATTTACTCCCGTAGCGACTTTGAGCACGAGGAGCACTTGAGGTTAGTGTGCAGCCTCCTGAGGGAGAAAAAGCTAGTATGCGAAGTTAAAGAAGTGCGCCTTTTGGCTTCGGGAGGTTCTTTTCTAGGCCACATTGTTTCAGCCGCAGGAGTGACAGTAGGACCCGGCAAAGATAGTTTACAGTTCGGGATTGGCCTAGACCTACGACGGTGGCGGAGATTCGGAGCTTCGTGGGCCTTGCGGGCTACTACCGTCGTTTTGTTGAGGGCTTTGCGAAGCTCTCTTCTCCCCTCACCAAATTGACCAAGAAAGGGGTAAATTTGTTTGGACAGAGCAATGCCAGCAAAGCTTCGAGGATTTGAAGCAGAGGTTGATTTCAGCACCAGTTCTTGCACTACCAGTTTATGGAGAGGGGTACGTGATTTACAGTGATGCCTCCCACAGCGGCCTTGGTTGCGTGTTGATGGCAACATGGTAGGGTGATTGCCTACGCTTCTCGCCAGTTAAAGGATTATGAGAGGAATTACCCTACACATGACCTTGAGCTCGCTGCTGTGGTTTTGCCTTGAAGCTCTGGCGGCACTATTTGTATGGCGAGCGCTGTGAGATTTTACCGATCATCAGAGTTTGAAGTACCTGTTCACCCAGAAGGAACTCAACCTAAGGCAGCGCCGGTGGCTTGAGCTGTTAAGGACTATGACTTGAGCATTCTCTATCATCCCGGCAAGGCTAACGTGGTCGCGGATGCTTTGAGCAGGCGAGCAGGGCAGACCTTGAGTATGCTTATTACCCAGCAGAGACACTGAGAGAGCAGCTGAGGAGTTTGGATATAGAGGTTGTGTCCCCGGGGGTTTCGGCAAGACTTATGTCTATGGTCGTGCAGCCCACCGCTACTGGATAGGATTAGAGAGAAGCAGAGTGGGGACCCCTATCTTCTCAGGATTCGAGGACCAGATGCAGCTTGGACAGAGCGGGGATTTTTCTGTGGATGTCGCGGGAGTACTCAGGTACAGGGACCGCATTTGTGTACGGCGGATGAGGATATTAGAGAGCTGATCCTGAGAGAGGCTCACTATACACCTTACATCCTCCATCCTGGGGGAACTAAGATGTCTAGGGCTTTGAAGACTCAGTTTTGGTGGCAGGGCTTGAAGAGGGATGTTGGTAGGTTTGTGGCCGCTGTCTAACTTGCCACAGGTTTAAAGCGGAACATCAGGTTCCCGCTGGCAAGTTACAAAGCCTACCAATCCCTGAGTGGAAATGGGATTGTGTTACCATGGACTTTATTGTGGGTCTGCCGAGGACTCAGGGAGGAGCCGATGCCATTTGGGTGATCGTTGATCGGTTGACTAAATCAGCTCACTTTCTGCCGATTCAGTCAGGTTGGGCCTTGGAGAGATTAGCGCAGTTATACCTTGACGAGATCGTGAGGCTTCATGGAGTGCCAGCTTCTATTGTATCAGATAGGGATCCCAGGTTTACCTCTCAGTTTTGGAGGAGCTTGCAGTCGGCTATGGGGACCCAGCTTCAGTTCAGCACTGCCTTTCACCCACAGACCGACGGACAGTCGGAGCGGACGATTCAGACCTTGGAGGACATGTTGAGAGCTTGTGTCCTGAGTTTTAGTGGCAGTTGGGATCGACACTTGAGACTTGCAGAGTTTGCCTACAACAATAGCTTCCAGGCGAGTATCCAGATGGCGCCCTTTGAAGCATTGTATGGTAGGAAATGTCGATCGCCTCTTTGTTGGAGTGATGTGGGTGAAAGAAAAACCTTGGGGCCTGACTTGCTCTTGGAGGCTGAGGAGAAAGTTAAGGTTATTCGGCGCCACTTGGTCACTGCTCAGAGCCGACAGAAGAGCTACGCCGATAAGAGGAGGCGAGACTTGGTGTTTCTGGTGGGAGACCATGTGTTTTTGAAAGTCTCGCCCTCTCGAGGGATTCGGCGCTTTGGGGTGCGCGGGAAGTTGAGCCCGCGTTTTATTGGCCCATTTGAGATTCTTGAGCGTGTCGGCCCTGTCGCCTATCGGATTGCTCTACCGCCACGGCTAGCCGGTACTCATGATGTTTCCATGTATCTGTGTTGAGGAGGTATGTCTATGATCCCTCTCACGTTGTGGACTTCACTTCTTTGGAGCTGGACGAGGATCTACACTTCGGGAGCGCCCGATTCGAATTCTTGCTCGAGAGTCGAGAGAATTGCGAAGTCGGGTCATACCTTATGTGAAGGTATTGTGGAGCCACCACGATGAGAGAGAGGCTACTTGGGAGCCCGAGGATGAGCTGAGGAATACCTACCCACACCTTTTTGAGGACCCATCCTGACTTTTGAGCTTTTTGGGTTTCGAGGACGAAACCATTTTGAAGGGGGGGGAGTGTAGTGTACCGGTTTTTGTGTTGAGCTTTCTGACTCCACCGGCGAGCCTTTTGACTGGAAAAAGGCGTGAGCGCGTGTATTTTCGATTTACAGCGGTGTTCGGGTGTTTCGGGCGGCGGCGGAGGTGCGGGGTCGAAAAGTGAGTTGTCGTGGCCTTTTCCTTGATTATTTTATTATTAATGGCTTTAATTATGTTAGATGTTAATTTTTTTGCTTTTCCTAGTGCTGGTGGTGGAGAGGGTGTTGGCTGAGGGTTGCTAATTAATTGTGTGGCAGGGGGGCTTAATTAGTGTGGGGTGGTGAGGAAATTAATTTCCTTTCACTTTATTTAAACCTCTCTCTCTCTCTCTCTCGAGCCACCTCACCACAACCTTTCCCCCCATTCCTTCTTTCTGGGTTTGGTCTGAAGCTGAGGAGGAAGAAGAAGGATTAGAAGAAGGAGAGGTGTTCTTGTGCGTTTTCATCGCCGCAAGGACGCGGAGCCGGCGAGGGCGCGGCGAGCCTCGTGGAGGGAGTTTCAAATTATTTGTTTTTATTTGCGGCGTGGGTTTTGGCTCTCTCCTTGCTTTTCCCTTTCTTCTTTGCTGCCTGTGGGTGAGGGGCATGCTGCCAGTTTTCTTGGGCAGTGAGAGGCTCGGATGGCGGGCCGCCTGTACGGCCGGGCTGTACGTTGCTCGCAGCAGGCGCCGCTGCGCGGGCGCGCTTGAGCGCCTCGCGCAGCAGGCGTCCTGCTGCTGTGGTCGTGCAGCGGAGCGCCAGGCCGCAGCAGCCCCCTGGGCGCCCCTCCAGGGCAGGTGCGCGCAGTGGCCGCGGGCCCCGCGCGGGGCGGCGCGCGGCACTGCGGTGCGTGGCAGTGCCGCGGGCACTGCGCGGATCGCGCGCAGTGCCGCGGGCCCCGAGCGGGCCGCGCGCGGCACTGCGGTGCGTGCGCAGGCCCGCGGGCATGCGCGGACCGCGCGCAGTGCCGCGGGCCCCGCGCGGGCCGCGCGCGGCACTGCGGTGCGTGCGCAGTGCCGCGGACACTGCGCGGACCGCGCGCAGTGCCGCGGGCCCCGCGCGGGCCCGCGCGGCACTGCGGTGCGTGCGCAGTGCCGCGGGCACTGCGCGGACCGTGCGCAGTGCCGCGGGCCCGAGCGGGCGCGCGCGGCACTGCGGTGCGTGCGCAGCGCCGCGGGCACTGCGCGGACCGCGCGCAGTGCAGCGGGGCCGCGCGCGGCACTGCGGTGCGTGCGCAGTGCGCGGGCGCTGCGCGGATCTCCGCGCGGCGGCCCTGGTGCCGCGGCGGGCCCTGCAGGCCGCGCGCATGGCGCGCGGCCTGCCAGGCCGCGCGGGCGGCCCCGGTGCCGGGCGGCGGGCCCTGCAGGCCGCGCGCAAGGCGCGCGGGCCTGCCAGGCCGCCGCGGGCGGCCCGGGTGCCGCGGCGGGCCCTGCAGGCCGCGCGCAAGGCGCGGCCTGCCAGGACGCGCGGGCGGCCGGGTGCCGCGGCGGGCCCTGCAGGCGAGCGCAAGGCGCGCGGGCCTGCCAGGACGCGCGGGCGGCCGGGCCGCGGCGGGCCCTGCAGGCCGCGAGAGGGCGGCCCTGGTGCCGGGCGGGGCCCTGCATGTCACGCCCGGGGTCGAAACTGCGACCCGGGCTCGCCAACAGATCCGCCACCTATGCCAAACCCGCATAGGCGAAGCGTCCTACCTGCAAAAAGAACTACAGCTAACAGATATCAGAGCTAAAAGATAAAACTGCTGTAGAATAAAATCAACCACTGTACAACTGAAGATAAAACAACAAGGTCCATCTCCCAAAAATGAATCATACATTAACCTCGAGTACAAAACTCATAGCTCAACAGGGAGATATCTCAAATAAAACATCAGTGTACAAGCTCTCAATACATCATATCCTCACTACATCAGTCTCTCAAAAGAGGAAATAAATACCAATCTACCGACTATACTGAAGATCTCCTCCAAAGGGGGGTACCGCTACTCTCCAAAGATGGGTCTGGATCTAGCTCGCTACTCCCTCACCACGCACAGCAACCACAGAACGGCAACACCCGCCAAGACTCTGCAAAACAAAGAGGAGAAAGGACAAAAGGGGGAAAACCCCCAACGGGCGTGAGAACTACGCAATAAGGGAGTTCTCAGTGGGTATCGCCACTAGGCCCGACGATCTGCCCACCAAGACTACTAGAGGCAAAAGATAACCGATGCAGTAAAACTGAAAGAAGAAGCTGGAAACACTCTACAGCTACCATGCCTCTATCCAAATGCTCAAATGGGGAAACTCTGATGAAGATATGCAACACTCGCACACGAGGTGCTCAATTGACCCAATCGAGCTGACTGCCACATCGGGTCCAGTCAAACCTGCGCCACCTACAACCACCTCCCGCTGACGGGCAGGAATTACGTAGGGCGTCCAAACGGACTAACTCGCTATTGAGTAGTGGCTCATGCAGGCTATAGTCATAATCCATGCTCTCTCTCTCAGAACGGATAGACTCAAGATGCTCAACCTCTCACACAATGGTCAAAGAACTCACAACGACCACGGGACCACCGTCAAACCCCGAACGGTTCCCAACAATACTAGCACTGGTCTAAACAAAGCTACTAGACTCCACTCGGTCCCCCAGGCACGAGTGTAACAAAAAGTATCTGCCTGAATAAACCCAATCGATAGACCAGTAATCACTGGTACTGCCTGCTCTGCTGTCGAACTCAAGAACCCTGCCTGGTGCCCGGCGCTCACACCGTGGAAAGCCTACTCCGGAGTGGCACTCGAGGGGAGCGACCCACACGAGTAAAGTATCACTGTATCAAGCATCACTGTATCGAGTATCTCTGTAACCACTGTCTCATAATAGCAGGACTGGATCAAGACTATGATCAAAGTGGGAAACTCCGTCCACTAACAAAACCCCGATCTGATGCAATAGTACTCAAAAAGTGGGAAACACCATCCACTAGAACAATCTGATACCCAATCTGATGCAATAGTCAACATCCGGTCAACCGCCCAAAGTCCGCGGTCACCGCAATAACCCACAACCCACAATTGGGTAAATAATCAAGATCCGGTCAACCGCCTACTGTCCGCGGTTGCCGCAATAACCCACAATCCACAATTGGGTAAATTAATCAAGATCCGGTCAACCGCCTACTGTCCGCGGTTGCCGCAATAACCCACAATCCAACATCAAGCACACCTGTCTCTGACCCTAAGGTCCCAGCTACACTATCCCAACCTCTGCTCGAACCCGAGCAACATGACTCAAAAGTCTAAATAAAAGGAGAAAGAAAGCAATCATGGTTTCTCCTAAGTCAAATTCCAATATGTAGTGCAGCAGTAAAAGATGGCCTAACTATATGTCCATACACATATGTCCATACAAGCATGCATTTGTCCTCAAGAAGAATAAAGAAAATAAACCTCATGCCAAAATTATCAATGACCATACCTGTCCATAATTCTCAATCCATAATGGCTCCTCAGAGTAGAACCTGCACATAACTACATAATCCTATCCCAATGCATAAACCATCCTCATAAAAGGTTATGTGCTAATATGGCATGATAATTAATCATATAGGGTATCCTTGCCTTAGATAAGCTTTCACTAATCATCAACATGACTATTTGATTAATACCATTGTCATACTGTGAATAATTCACTTGCAATTTCCATAAAATCCTCATTGTTAAACTTACCGATCAATCCCAGCTATTGTACCATTCACCTGCATGCAATGCTAACATATGAAAATTTAGAGAACCGTCCACCGGTTCCGGGAATAAGGCACCCACCTGAAAAGCTGACTGTCCAAAGCCCAACAGCTGAAAACACCAAATAACTCTAATCCCTTGCTCCAATAAGTTCAGCACACCCGTAACACTCCTGGCACAATACAAAGTCCACTAATTACACTAGGCTCCCAAATATAGCACTTAAAACCCATACAACCTCGAATTCTGAACTGTTAAATTATCACCTGCAGATAGTGCCCAGAAAATTCCAATAAAAATATCACAGCAATCCTTGCGTCGATAGCTTCGAAACGGTACCTTGCACGCCCAAATCGGAGTTCGGTAAGTCAAGATAAAAATTCGGCAAGGGGGTACACTCATACAAAAATCTGTATTAAAACTGTACACTGTTCACTGAGAAAACAGTAATTTTCACCTCTGATGAAATCTCAGAAAAATCCAAGAAAAATACGAGCGCGTTCCTTGCGATCTGTAGATGAAAAAGTTGTATAAGCTCGTTTCCGGCTGACGCTTGTGCGCAAAGATATGGCCAAAACACCTCGATGCTGTCCCACAAAGCCAAACAGAAAAAGGGTCACAGTGTTGCCTCGGGATCCGTGCCAAAAACTCGAAACAGGAAAGCGCGATCAATACGAAAGATGAAGCCCTACCTCTTAGGAGTCTGTCGGCGCAAGAATCACTGCAAAATGATCTCGGGGTAGCCCAGGGGAGCCAAAACACTGTCGCTGCGCCGAAGAAGAACACAGAAAGCAACATCGCGCCGCACCGTAAAATGGGGAACCTCGGGATTCGTGCCTCCTAAAATCCTAGAACTTGGCAGGAAGATCAAGAATTAAGAGTTGAACAAGTCTTCTCAAGGTGCTCGGGCAGATGGTGCGTGGGCTGAGAGAAAAGAGCAAAGAAGAGGCTCGGGCTGCCTATTTATAGGCTGAGGAAACAATTGGAAAATTCCCATTGTGTCCCAACTTTCGGGCGCCCGGTCCGGTCCGCCCGAATTCGGGCGCGCACAGTGCGGCCCGGCCCGCCAAGTTTCGGGCGCGCACAGTGCGGCCGGTCCACCACACAGCTCCAGTCCACTACTCCCCCGGGCCCCACTGCACCCGGTGCACCTGCGCCCGCCAATGGCGACGCGACACGTGGCCCGGCAACCCGTGCACCACGCACGTCGCGCCGTGGACCGCGCACGTCGCGGCTGACCCGGGCCGTACGGCCACCTGCCCCCGTACGGCCACCTGCCCCGGTCACCCACTCCACCGGTTGCGTGGACCGGGAGCACAACACCGAACCAATCACCTCACGCCACGTGTCCACCCGGTCTACCGTGCACCCGGGCCCAATTTCAGTGGACCGCGCCCGCTGAACCGGCCAACCGGAGAGCGCCACGTGGCCCGCCCCCGGTGCACGACCTCCGCGGTGGACGCGCGCCTGCCCGCGCGCTCAGCCGCCTGCCCGCGCCCTCAGCCGCCTGCCCGCGGCCGCCAACGCCTGCCCGAGGCTGCGCGCGCCGCCCCCCCGCGACGCCGCCCGCCGCCGCCGGCCGCCGCCGGCGATCGCCGGAAATACTGTTCCGGATGAACAGTACCGCAAGCTCAAAAACAGTAAGTAATTAGCCCATCTTGACCGTTTTCGCGCGCTGATTCCAAATCCGGCGTCCATTTTGCCAAATTCCAATCCTATAATTTGCCGGAGGCTCCCGGAAAGGTATTTTTAATCCGAATTCCGCGCCGAGCCTAAATTTGATATCCACTCCTCGCGTAAACTGTTCTAAACATCCGATGGGGTCCCCCGATTACCTACGAGATCCATTTTAAGCCCCGAGTCCATCTCTTGTGTCCAAACTGGCGCGCGCGAACACCGCCGACATGCCACGTAGGCTTCCAGAAGCTGCTGGTCACACTGTAGAAGCCCTGCAAAGATCCGGGTCACCACATCCTCCCCCACTAGAAGAAAGTTTCGTCCTCGAAACTAAGGCAACTCCCAAGGAGTCCAGAAACCAGGGGTCAATACTCAACACCGCCGTCTCCAGCTCCCAAGTCACCTATCACTCCCCGTGATTACTCCTCAGCAACAACAACAGCAACAACCAGTACGGCATAGCCCGATTGCGCAATTCCCTCACCTCACGAGTCGGAATTCGCAACGGCGTCCCTCGTACTCCAAACTCTCACAGACCCCAAAAGGAACGAGTCAAACACGGGCGAGGGGTCCAAAACATGACACTCCAGAGCTGAGACGCAGAAAAACCTCAAAAACTCCAACAAAAGGCGGGGGAAAAGGAACAAACAGCCTGAGTAACACGCTCTAAAATCACTCCCAAGAGCCAGCTCAACCAAAGCGACCCGAATCACATCCACACAAACACCTGCACAGAAAAGGGGCCCAAACAAGCAGGGGTTCACACTCGGTCGCCCTCAACACTTAACCACCTAAGTGGATTGCTCAGCCGCAGCCTCTCATCAAAAGGGATCCTCAGGGACTCAACTCAAACCCTGCACACAAGGATGGCCCCACACAGTGCCAGCTATGGAACCGTCAAACTCGACTCCAAATAGCTCTTCTGCTCCAGGCATCCGCCACCACAGTGGCTCTGTCGGGGTGATACTGGATGCTCACAAAATCCAATGGTGGCTCTACAGCCACTACGGGAGGTATCACTATAACTCACAAATCCATCTCCCACCACTGACTAGGTTAGAATCGGCGCTGGTACCAATCTCATCACCCGGTCATCAAGCTCTGCTGGCACTATCCGGTCCAAAAACTCCTCACCCCAACAATGACCGTCGATCTCGGCCAGTCTTAAATAGCATCCACTTTGGCCGAATTTCCACCGCCGCCCCTTCGGCTAGAAAAGTAATCCAGGAAGATATGCTCTCGAAGCTAAAACTTGCACCACAACGACTTGGCAAAAAGCTTCTTCCCCACAGACCTTGTCACACCATATACAAATGCTGCACAAGCTCTAAACACTCAGGGAGGGGGGGTAAAACCAAAATATTCCTGGAGGATGCCGCTATCAAACCGTTCAAGGCCAACTGAAACACAGAATTCCTCAATCTAGAGGCAACAGGGCATTAGTCAATCCATTGGCTTCACTGTACTCGTAATGCCCCTACTGTGTCCTGAACACCATCTAGACAAAGCCCTCAGCTGAAATTCCAAATTGGCGCAGGCATCAAACAATAACTGCCGGAATATAGCTCCTTCAAAAGGTTCTAAATAATACCTGGACCTGCCTGGACTCCAATCCCAAAGGGCTCTCACCGTCGTGTATCAACGACGTGGCACTAGGTCAAACAGACCCTCTATCCAACAGATCCCTGCACCGGTGCGATCAACTCTCCCAGCTCTTACCGATAATCCAAGTGGTGCTACTGAGGTTGGCGCGGTTTCCAGAACCACGTCAACCGCAATCAAACTCTCCCTAACAGGCGGCATAATCATCAACTCGAGTGGACTCACACCCGGGATTTCGCAGCAATAGAAATATCCTTTGGTCCCGGCGCCACCATAAGCTCCTCTCACACAGTCGCTAAACCCTGTGTGCTCGAACAATCTCCCCATAACAACTCCTTTGTCTGCCTCGCAAAAGTCACAATCAGCACCCTCTCTGCACTTAACCATCCAGTGGTGCCGTGCCAACCAATCCCAAGCACTGGGTCAAAACATCGAACTGCCACCCATATCAAGAGGTTTGCTGGTATAACTCATGGTCTCAACGACACTGAACAAACCCACAAGCCTCCTTCACATGCATAACACCGATGGTATTCTGTACCTCTAGTGCACGTGGTAATAACTCTGCCTTTAGTCCATGCCGGAAAGCAAAGTGCACTAACTCCGACTGCTGTGATGAAATCACACCTGCAACAACCCGATCCACTGCCGTGGCGCCCTCCAACCAGGCGGCACAACTCATCCACACGATGCAAGCGGTTGTCGCTTAGTCCATCAGAAAATATCCCATCAATCACAAGGGAGCACGACCTCTGTCTCTGCTCACGCTGAGGCAACAGATACGATCCTCCGCAGACAACAAAACCACGCTACCGTTGCGCTACTCTGATATAGACACTGATACTGCCATCGGGGTCCACCCGATCCCCAACATCTCAGAAATCCATCATTGCAACCGTCATAAGACAAAACACCATTAATCCATGCAATTCCCTATACACTTATCCTTTCTAAGCTCACCCCTCAATCCCATATGATACAATCAAAATATGCAAGTTAAAATCACAAAGGGTAGAATTCCCTTGGGTAAGCTTTGCATTAACCATCCACAAGGATATCCACCACCCAGGAAAGCAAAACGAAAATGCCTCTGCCTGCCGATCTGTCCTCCATCACCTAGCGCCAAGCGCCTCCCTCCAGAACTCGCCTCTAGCGGCAGATCCCCATCCAAGGAACTGCAGTGTCCAGCTCCAAACACAATGCCTACTCCGACGAGGCATCCACAGTCCAAAACCCGAACATGAGGGACCGAAAAGAAACTAAAGAGTATCCTGGTGCAATCCACTCCCAATCTCACTTATCCTATGTGCCTCGTCCCTCGAAACCTGGAGCACCAGTTCAACAACTGCATAAACTCTCTAGCACAGGGAGGCTCTCAATTGATCACTCCATCACCCCCAACCACGACTCTGCCTCCAAAGGCTCCAAGCTCAATCTTACGAGTCGGGGTGGTTCATCTGCCAAATCTGGCTCACTAAATCAAACATGCCCCACAGCTCCTCTGCTGTCAACCATCCACCCTACCTCAGTGCCTTGGCACAAACATTGGCACGGAGGGGGCCACTCGCTCTATTGGCACTACAAAAATCCCTGCCGCTGAGGGTACTACATCCTGGTGGTCTCAGAAGAAAAGTACAGTCGGGCTGCCCACTGCTCTGACAACTGCGTCACCAAACTAGCTGCTCACACTGCCGCTGATATGCCTCTGACAATCCTGTCATCTGGGGTCCGGAGTTCTCTGACCTCAATCCGGGTATCCGGCCCAAAACCGCTCAAGC
>JAQNDB010004266.1:0-24638 GCA_029204045.2 Tillandsia leiboldiana | reverse complement strand
AGTGTTGTCACAAAGTATTGTTACCGAAGATGCTGAAATGCGAAGTCGCTCAGTACGCTTTTCATCCAAATGATTTGAGTTGAGCAACTCCCAGCTGAAATGTATTCCGCTTCGGCAGTCGAGAGTGCTAGGCAGTTCTGCTTTTTACTGTGCCATGCAACAAGGCAATGGCCAAGATAGAAGCATGCACCACTCGTGTTTTCCGATCATCCACTGAGCCTGCCCAATCGGCATCTGAGTATCCAACAATATCCAAACTTGTTCCCATAGGATACCAAATCCGAAATTAATTGATCCTTTGATATACCGGATGATCCTTTTCACCGCTTTCAGGTGAACCTCCTTTGGTGCTGATTGATATCCGCGCAAATCCATGGAGAGTACCGGAGCTTCGGGCAGTGTGCCGACTCCACGGGGCAGCCTGGTATTGTGGAAATACCTTCAGCAGATTCTATTTGCAATTACAGAGAGGTTCGGGTGGTCCCGGAGCGACGCGGAAGTCTTTTTGAAGGAAAGTGAGTTGGCGTCGGCTTGAGAGCTTGCGGGTCGAGCATCGGCTGCATGGTTGGTTTTGTTGTGAGTTGACCACCTGGGACATGTGTAGTATGTTTTTACAGAGGTGTTCGGTTGGTTTCGGGGTGATGCGGAGGCTCCGAGGCGAGAAAGTGAGTTGGCGGGCAAAATTGGGGTTTTCGGGCTGTTCTGGAGGGTCTGGTTGGCTGGGTTCCGGAACCAAGCATTTGGTTCCGGAACCAGGCCTGTGTACCGGTACCAAATGGCTGGTACCGGTACACAAGCAGCAGGGGAGCCCGAATTTGCCCGGGTTGGCTCGGATTGGTGCACAGTGCGAGGTATGGCCTTGTTCCTATTCAACCACCCCAGACTCGATTTATACCTGATCACTTGCTCCCTCACCCTTATCTCATCCCTTATCCATCCTCCTCCATTCCTTGCTGCCTGAGAAGAAGAAGAAGAGGAGGAAGTAGAGGGAAGAAGCAGGGAGTCCTGGTTCGTGCTGCTTGAGGGTGTTGACCGGGTCAACCTGCGCACGCGAGGAGCAATGAGGTAAATTGATTGATGGAGATTGTGAAATTTGGTTATCTTGATTCTCTTCTTGGGTTTATTGTTGGAATTGAATGGGATTTTGAGCTAATTTTCCATTCTTGCTTCCTTGGAGCTCTCGGATTGCATGCATGCAGTAGGGAGTTACTGTGCAAATCCGCAATCTTCGCGTGCTTGATTCGTGGACTGGGGTGATCGGTTTGAGCTGGGATTTTTATGGTGGCCTAGCTGGGTGCTGTGGAGGTGTGTGGAGCTCCGGGATTTTTCCGAGACGCGCGACGGCGCGCGCGCGCTGCGCGCGGAGAGGCGCAGTTCAGTTTTTCGTCAGATTGCGCCCGTTTCTTCACCGATTTCGGCGCGGCCTTTGGGAAGCATTTGAGGTGGGTTGGCTTTTCTTCTAAAAATCGTGGAATGCCCTCTAATGCTTCAGAACGCACTTTGATCATGTCAAAACTGTATATTTTAGCTGTTAAATAATCTGATAGTTGCCTAGAAAATTATAGAAAAATTATCTGAACCCCGGATTATTTTTAGTGGACTCTTGGCATTGTATGACACTAGGCGGTATACTTGGTTGGTCTCATTTAAGCTCCCGAACCGTTTAAAAATCCGAATGCTCGTTTTATTGAAAAACCGACTTTTAAAAAGGGTTTTAAAAATGTCTGAGGGTTCTAGTGATGCTGCATGGGTTCGGGTGCTTGTTCTCTCGTGCCGGGGGGCCGAGGAGATATTTGTCGATTATTAGAGCCTTTCTGTGGCTTTTGAGTTTTACTAGTGTCATTGGGGGTTCTAGTTGAGCACTTCAGATTCAGTCGTGGAGTTTACTCCGACCTTGACATGAGTGTGTGTCGTGTATCCACTGTGTTTCCGATCTATTTGATCGTGGATTGTAGCCTGCTGAGCCTGGCATGTTTGCCAGTTATGAGATACTTGAGATACTTGAGTTCGGTGGGGGTCGCTCCCTCGAGCTACGCCCCGGGTGCGATGATGTTTACCGAGCCTGACGAGGCTGCGATGTGTTACTGATAGTCCTTGAGGGACACCCTACGTAAGTCCGTTCCTCCGGGATGTGCGGCAGTAGATGAGCGCAGGCTTGACTTTATCTTGACTGGTCCAAAGTGGACAGTCATTGAGATTTGGGTGAGACGTGTGAGTGAGTTACATTGCAGGTTCATAGATGAGTACTTTTCCTTTGAGCATATGTAGAGGCATATAGAGATAGATTTCCTGCTTTCATATCTATCTATCTATCTATCTATTTGTTTACCCTTTTGTGCCTCCGGTGGACTTAGTGGGCATACCGTGTGCTTTGAGGACGGTACCCACTGGGAACTACCTTTGCAGTAGTTCTCACACCCGCTGCGGTGCAGGTTTTCCTGAGGCAGCTGCTCCGACTCCTTCCCGTGCGGAGTCTTCAGATCGATGTAAGGGCGTGGCCGACTAGTCGCTTACCCGAGTCAGTTTAGTGGAGAGGTAGCAGTACCTTTTTGAGTTTCCACTTTTGTAGAGTGAGATTTTGAGAGATGTTATTTATGTATCTTGAGGACAGCTTGTATCTTGGATTTTATTTACTCTAGTACAGTTGTTCTGTTTCCTTTCTATAGCATGTACTTACTTTTGCTCTGATATCTGTTGGCTATAGATTTATTTGCAGGGTAGACGCTTCGTCTGTACGGCAGTTTCCGTACAGATGGCGGATCTGTTAGCGAGCCCGGGTCGCAGTTTCGACCCCGGGGCGTGACAGATTAGAGTGGTATCAGAGCCTAGGTTTATAGGTCATTGAGGACTTAGAGGACCCTAGGCTTTTAGCTGGATAGTAGGTTGACTATCGAGAGAGACGTGAAATTCTGCGAGAGTCATGATTGAGTTGTAACTCCCCCAGGGGATTGGGGTGAGTAATTTTGCATGTTTATTCTCTAAGGGGACATGTCGGCTGCAGACGACATTACGCTTTAGAATGGGTAACATGTATAGACTCTCGTTGATTGGGTTGAGTGATTCTTGGTCCTGATGTTTGGTTTTAATTGCAGGATTGCGATGCCTCCCAGACGTCGAGCTACGACGAGGGCTCACCCAGCCGCAGACGAGGAGCCTGAGCGGCAGGAGGCTCCACCTGTTGATCAGGGAGAGGTTCAGGCGCTGCGGGCCCAAGTGGCCCAATTGTCGGAGGCGTTGCATACGCCAAGATGAGGCGTCCAAACGCCAGGAGGAACAGCCAGGCGCCAGGAGGAGACAGTTAGGCGCCAGGAGGAGGCAGCAAGGCCCAGCAAGAGAACGTGGAACGGCTGGTAAGGTTACTCGAGCAGAGGGCACCTCCAGCGACGCCCCCAGTAGCTACCTCGGCGACCTCGTCACAGATTGCTCCTTTGACGGAGGCAGAGCAGAGAGAGCTCACGGATCGACTGTCATATATTAGCCAGTTCCATACCCCGCGGTTCGCTGGTCTGAGCTCGGAGCCGTGGGGAGGTCGAGAACTGGATAGCAGCTATGGAGAAATTATTCGAGAATCTTTTCATCAAGGAGGAGTATCAAGTGCACCTGGGAACTCACTTTTTGGAGAAAGACGCCGAGACTTGGTGGCGTCGGGGTTCGCCCTGTTGGACCGCCGGGCGTACAGTTGCTGACCTGGCACGAGTTTCGAGCTTACTGCGTGGGGCTTACTTCCCCGACAGTGCAAAGCAGAAACTCGAAGGAGATCTTCGACGGCTACAGCAGGGTAGCCGACCCCTACAGGAGTATATACGAGAGTTCCAGCGCTTACTGAACAGTGTTCCATACGTCGCCCCAGATGAGCCGCAGAGGGTTGATCTATTTGAGAGAGGACTGCACCAGGATATCTACCATCACGTCCACTCCCATCGGTCACCTACCTGGACGCAGCTATTGAGCGAGCTCGATGGGTCTCCCGAGGGACCGTTATTATGACAGAGAGGGGCGAGGCGCCAGGGACCAGCTCCGGGAGAAGCGCCCCACACCTCAGGATTTTGGGCAGTCAAGCAGACCGAGGCCCCCGAGACCACCGCAGCCACAGATCCAGCTCGAGGCCGCGGGTCACAGAGGAGGCAGAGGCCAGGGGGTCATCGGCCGCCTAGACAGCAGCAGCAGCAGCAGCAGCAGCAGCAGCAGCAGAGGCGCTCCGATCAGTGTGTGATTGTGGCGGGCCTCACGCACCTCAGCAGTGCGAGCAGCGACAGGGCAGATGCTATCGATGTGGACAGCCGGGACATATAGCTTGACTTGCCCGAGGGCAGGGTCATCAGCACCGTCGACTACATCGACTTCTCCCTTGCCCCTACAGGCAGTGGGAGCTTCGCCGATCTTCACCCGGGGGGATCGTGCCACCTCCTCACGACAGTCTGAGAGACGACCTCCAGCGAGCGGGCGAGTGTACGCCGCTCAGGTCGAGGATTCCACAGCAGCGGATCAGGTAGTAGCAGGTATTGTTCTTATCTCCTCTACCCGTGCTCGAGCGCTTTTTGATACTGGAGCATCACATTCATTCATCAGTAGTACATTTGCATCTTCGCATGGGTTTGAGATTGGGCCATTGACTCATGCATTAGAGGTCCAGGTTCCGGGTTGTGTATTGCATGTAGATGAGTGCTGTTGGTCCTGCCCAGTGCAGTTAGGACCATGGATTTTACCCATTGACCTGTTGGTCTTGCGCCGACTTCAGGATTTTGATGTGGTTTTGGGTATGGATTGGTTATCCCGGTTCTATGCTACTATTGATTGTAGATTGAGGACTGTGACCCTTCGGGAGCCGGGTCAGGAGGAGTATGTGTATAGGGGATGTCAGAGTGCATTGTTTGCAGTGACAGTGTCTTCCGCCAGAGCCCGACAGATGTTG
The DNA here is from genome assembly GCA_029204045.2 of Tillandsia leiboldiana. Taxonomy (NCBI): domain Eukaryota; kingdom Viridiplantae; phylum Streptophyta; class Magnoliopsida; order Poales; family Bromeliaceae; genus Tillandsia; species Tillandsia leiboldiana. The sequence goes on along the minus strand of JAQNDB010004266.1, from coordinate 19,726 downwards.
AGTAGAGGCTGTGTCGCTTTCCTTGCGACTGTTGTAGAGGCCCCTACGGCGATGCCCGGACTCGAGGACATCCCTGTTGTCTGCGAGTACCCGGATGTTTTTCCCTCGGAGCTATCATCTATGCCGCCGGATCGAGAGATAGAGTTTGTGATTGATGTAGTCCCTGGAACTACATCAGTCTCTAAAGCGCCCTACAGGATGGCCCCAGCAGAGTTGAGAGAGCTAAAGGCTCAATTGCAGGATCTTTTGGATCGAGGGTTCATCAGACCTAGCGTCTCTCCGTGGGGAGCGCCGATTCTTTTTGTGAAAAAGAAGGACGGATCACTTAGATTGTGTGTGGATTATCGAGAGTTGAATAAAGTGACCGTTCGGAACAAGTATCCTCTCCCCAGGATTGATGATTTGTTTGATCAGCTTCAGGGAGCTACGGTCTTCTCCAAGATCGACCTTCAGTCCGGTTACCACCAGCTTAAGGTGAGGGCCGAGGATGTGTCCAAGACAGCTTTCAGGACTCGGTATGGGCATTATGAGTTCACAGTGCTACCTTTTGGATTGACTAATGCCCCAGCCGCATTTATGGATCTAATGAACCGAGTGTTTCAGCCCTACTTGGATCGTTTTGTAGTTGTGTTTATTGATGACATTCTGGTTTACTCCCGAAGTGACGCGGAGCACGAGGAGCACTTGAGGATAGTGCTGCAGCTTCTGAGAGAGAAGAAGTTGTATGCCAAGTTAAAGAAGTGCGCTTTTTGGCTTCGGGAGGTTTCTTTTCTAGGCCACGTAGTTTCAGCCGCAGGAGTGGCAGTGGACCCGGCGAAGATTGATTCAGTTCGGGATTGGCCTAGACCCACGACGGTGACAGAGGTGCGCAGCTTCTTGGGCCTTGCAGGGTACTACCGTCGTTTTGTGGAAGGCTTTGCGAAGCTTTCTACTCCCCTCACTCGGTTGACTAGGAAGGGGATCAAGTTTGTGTGGACAGAGCAGTGTCAGCAGAGCTTCGAGGAGTTGAAGCAGAGGTTGATTACAGCGCCAGTCCTTTCACTACCAGTTATGGGAGAGGGATTCGTGATTTACAGTGATGCCTCCCACAGCGGCCTAGGATGTGTGTTGATGCAGCATGGTAGGGTAATCGCTTATGCTTCGCGCCAGCTAAAGGATTATGAGAAGAATTACCCTACACATGACTTGGAGTTAGCCGCTGTTGTCTTTGCTTTGAAGCTTTGGCGGCACTATCTTTATGGCGAGCATTGTGAGATCTTCACCGACCACCAGAGTTTGAAGTATTTGTTCACCCAGAAGGAACTCAACTTGAGGCAACGCCGGTGGCTAGAGCTGCTAAAGGATTATGATCTGAATATTCAGTATCATCCCGGCAAAGCCAATGTGGTCGCAGACGCCTTGAGCAGGCGATCAGGGCAGTCCTTGAGTTTGTTGATTACCCAGCAGATGCCCTTGAGAGAGCAGTTGAGGCGCTTGGATATAGAGGTGGTGTCCCCTGGGGTCTCTGCAAGACTTATGTCCATGGTCTTGCAGCCCGCTCTGTTGGACAGGATTAGAGAGAAACAGAGTGAGGACCCCGAGCTTGTGAGGATTAGAGATCAGCTTCAGCAGGATCAGGGTGGGGACTTCTCTGTGGATACAGCGGGAGTACTCAGGTACAGGGACCGCTTTTGTGTGCCCGTGGACTCAGAGGTTCGAGAGCTGATTTTGAGGGAAGCTCACTATACACCTTACACCCTCCATCCTGGGGGAACTAAGATGTATAGGGACTTGAGGGCACAGTTTGGTGGCGCGGCATGAAGAGAGATATTGGAAGGTTTGTGGCTCGTTGTTTAACTTGTCAGCAAGTTAAAGCTGAGCATCAGGTTCCAGCTGGCAAGTTGCAGAGCCTTCCAATACCTGAATGGAAATGGGACCGTGTCACTATGGATTTTATTGTGGGATTGCCGAGGACTCGGAGTGGTTCTGATGCCATATGGGTGATTGTTGATCGTTTGACCAAATCAGCCCACTTTCTGCCGATGCAGTTGAGTTGGTCCTTGGAGAGGTTAGCACAGTTATATATGGATGAGATTGTGAGACTGCACGGGGTGCCAGTATCGATTGTGTCTGACAGGGACCCGAGGTTTACTTCACAGTTTTGGGGGAGCTTGCAGACAGCCTTGGGGACCCAGCTTCAGTTTAGCACCGCCTTTCACCCACAGACTGATGGACAGTCGGAGAGGACCATTCAGACTCTGGAGGACATGTTGAGAGCATGTGTCCTGAGCTTCGGTGGCAGTTGGGATCGACACTTGAGGTTAGCCGAGTTCGCGTATAACAATAGCTTCCAGGCGAGCATTCAGATGGCGCCCTACGAAGCATTGTATGGTCGGAAGTGTCGATCGCCTCTATTTTGGAGTGACGTGGGCGAAAGGAAGACTTTGGGGCCAGATTTGCTTGTTGAAGCCGAGGAAAAGGTCAGGATCATTCGGCGACATTTAGAGACCGCTCAGAGCCGTCAGAGGAGTTATGCAGACAGGAGGCGGCGAGACTTGGAGTTTCAGGTGGGAGACCATGTTTTTCTGAAAGTCTCGCCATCTCGAGGAGTTCGCCGATTTGGAGTACGCGGAAAGCTTAGTCCGCGGTTTATCGGGCCATTTGAGGTGCTAGAGCGCATTGGCCCAGTGGCATATCGGGTTGCGCTACCGCCGCGGTTGGCAGGCACCCACGATGTATTTCATGTATCCACCTTGAGGAAATATGTGTTTGATCCCTCACATATCCTGGACTTCACATCCTTGGAGCTAGACGAGGACTTGGGCTATCAGGAGCGACCGGTGCGAATTCTTGCTCGAGAGACGAGAGAATTACGCAACCGGATCATACCTTTTGTTAAGGTTTTATGGAGTCATCATGAGGAGCGAGAGGCCACATGGGAGCCTGAGGATGAGCTGAGAGTTTCATATCCCCACTTATTTGAGTCGCCCTCCTGAGTTGTGATTTTGTGGTTTCGGGGACGAAACCTTTTGAAGGAGGGGAGAGTGTAGAGTACCGGAGCTTCGGGCAGTGTGCCGACTCCACGTGGCAGCCTGGTATTGTGGAAATACCTTCAGCAGACTCTATTTGTATTTACAGAGAGGTTCGGGTGGTCCCGGAGCGACGCGGATGTATTTTTATAGAAAAGCGAGTTGCCGTCGGATTGAGAGCTTGCGGGTCGAGCATCGGCTGCATGGTTGGTTTTGTTGTGAGTTGACCACCTGGGACATGTGTAGTATGTTTTTACAGAGGTGTTCGGTTGGTTTCGGGGTGATGCGGAGGTTCCGAGGCGAGAAAGTGAGTTGGCGGGGCAAAATTGGGGTTTTCGGGCTGTTTCTGGAGGGTCTGGTTGGCTGGGTTCCGGAACCAAGCATTTGGTTCCGGAACCAGGCCTGTGTACCGGTACCAAATGGCTGGTACCGGTACACAAGCAGCAGGGGAGCCCGAATTTGCCCGGGTTGGCTCGGATTGGTGCACAGTGCGAGGTATGGCCTCTGTTCCTATTCCAACCACCCCAGACTCGATTTATACCCCTGATCACTTGCTCCCTCACCCTTATCTCATCCCTTATCCATCCTCCTCCATTCCTTGCTGCCTGAGAAGAAGAAGAAGAGGAGGAAGTAGAGGAGAAGAAGCAGGGAGTCCTGGTTCGTGCTGCTTGAGGGTGTTGACCGGGTCAACCTGCGCACGCGAGGAGCAATTGAGGTAAATTGATTGATGGAGATTGTAAATTTGGTTATCTTGATTCTCCTCTTGGGTTTTATTGTTGGAATTGAATGGGATTTTGAGCTAATTTCCATTCTTGCTTCCTTGGAGCTCTCGGATTGCATGCATGCAGTGAGGATTACTGTGCAAATCCGCAACACTACGCATGCTTGATTCGTGGACTGGAGTGATCGGATTGAGCTGAGATTTTTATGGTGGCCTAGCTGGGTGCTGTGGAGGTTGTTTGGAGCTCCGTGGATTTTTCCGAGACGCGCGACGGTGCGCGCGCGCGCGAGAGGCGCAGTTCAGTTTTTCGTCAGATTGCGCCCGTTTCTTCACCGATTTCGGCGCGGCCTTTGGGAAGCATTTGAGGTGGGTTGGATTTTCTTCTAAAAATCGTGGAATGCCCTCTAATGCTTCAGAACGCACTTTGATCATGTCAAAACTGTATATTTTAGCTGTTAAATAATCTGATAGTTGCCTAGAAAATTATAGAAAAATTATCTGAACCCCGGATTATTTTTAGTGGACTCTTGGCATTGTATGACACTAGGCGGTATACTTGGTTGGTCTCATTTAAGCTCCCGAACCGTTTTAAAAATCCGAATGCTCGTTTTATTGAAAAACCGACTTTTAAAAAGGGTTTTAAAATGTCTGAGGGTTCTAGTGATGCTGCATGGGTTCGGGTGCTTGTTCTCTCGTGCCGGGGGGCCGAGGAGATATTTGTCGATTATTAGAGCCTTTCTGTGGCTTTTGAGTTTTACTAGTGTCATTGGGGGTTCTAGTTGAGCACTTCAGATTCAGTCGTGGAGTTTACTCCGACCTTGACATGAGTGTGTGTCGTGTATCCACTGTGTTTCCGATCTATTTGATCGTGGATTGTAGCCTGCTGAGCCTGGCATGTTTGCCAGTTATGAGATACTTGAGATACTTGAGTTCGGTGGGGTCGCTCCCCTCGAGCTACGCCCCGGGTGCGATGATGTTACCGAGCCTGACGAGGCTGCGATGTGTTACTGATAGTCCTTGAGGGACACCCTACGTAAGTCCGTTCCTCCGGGATGTGCGGCAGTAGATGAGCGCAGGCTTGACTTTATCTTGACTGGTCCAAAGTGGACAGTCATTGAGATTTGGGTGAGACGTGTGAGTGAGTTACATTGCAGGTTCATAGATGAGTACTTTTCCTTTGAGCATATGTAGAGGCATATAGAGATAGATTTCCTGCTTTCATATCTATCTATCTATCTATCTATTTGTTTACCCTTTTGTGCCTCCGGTGGACTTAGTGGGCATACCGTGTGCTTTGAGGACGGTACCCACTGGGAACTACCTTTGCAGTAGTTCTCACACCCGCTGCGGTGCAGGTTTTCCTGAGGCAGCTGCTCCGACTCCTTCCCGTGCGGAGTCTTCAGATCGAGGTAAGGGCGTGGCCGACTAGTCGCTTACCCGAGTCAGTTTAGTGGAGAGGTAGCAGTACCTTTTTGAGTTTCCACTTTTGTAGAGTGAGATTTTGAGAGATGTTATTTATGTATCTTGAGGACAGCTTGTATCTTAGATTTTATTTACTCTAGTACAGTTGTTCTGTTTCCTTTCTATAGCATGTACTTACTTTTGCTCTGATATCTGTTGGCTATAGATTTATTTGCAGGGTAGACGCTTCGTCTGTACGGCAGTTTCCGTACAGATGGCGGATCTGTTAGCGAGCCCGGGTCGCAGTTTCGACCCCGGGGCGTGACAAGTGTAGTATAGTGGAGTTGTACTTTGTTGTTGGGTTTGGTGTTATGTTGTTTATGTTTGGGAAAGCCTTGTGGTTGTATGTCTATAGTTGATTTCAGTTGAGTTGTTGTATCTTTCATCATGGATTGGATTTTGTAGTCTTGATTGGAGTTTATTCTTAGTGGTGGAGGCTTGTTTGGTGGTGGTTATTTAATAGTTTTATCTGTTGGTGGTGTTTGTTATACAGTGGTTTATGTTCATTCCTCGCTCTGAGCCACTTCTTGTGGCTATATATTCTCTTGTACACTACACCTAGTTGCTTGAGTTATTGCATCGCTTCGTATATGTGGAAAATACTACATATACGGCGGATCTGTTATCGAATTCGGGTTCTGGTTTACACCCGGGTCGTGACAGATTAAGTTGGTATCAGAGCTTAGGGAATAGGTCATTTTGGACTCAGGAAACCCTAGGCTATTGGCTGACCCTAGGATAATAGCACGTGAGAGACGTGATTATGCGAAAGTCAGTGATTTGGTTTATTAACTCTCTGATGGAGTAGAGAGAGGAATTTGACATACCCTTCTTCTGCTGGGCAATTATGTTGGCTACAGACAACATAAGGCTACAGAAGTGGGGCGATGTCTTGGACTTACGCTAGATTGGGTCGAGCGGCGGTTTGATTTTGAGTGTGGTGTTGGCTGTATTTTAGCGTGTTGACTTGTGTGATCTATTCTACGCATTCCAATCCGATACCCTGTGAGGGTTGGGCAGGAGAGATCTGCCATGATGGATGAGTTGAGAGTTCAGATGACCCATTGGGAAAAGAAGAACTGTAGACAGGAAGAGCAGGTGGCGCAGCTGTCAACTCAGTAGGTGAGCCAGCACAGCAAGTCCTGGAGCCCTCGGCAACATTGTTGAATAGTGTCAGAGCATGGGGTTCGATTTGATTTTGACCTCTGTGGAGTAGGGGCAAATGTTGGGCGGTTGGCCCAGTGTTGCAGGCTGGATGTTTTTTTCGACTAGCAGGTCGGGATAAGACAGTCAAGGAAAGCATTTTCAGAGTTATTTTGTAGGATGGCTGAATGATTTTGATGTTGAGTTGTGATAACAGGACCTTGAACCCAGGATGTTTCTTTTTAGACATGCATGATTTTGGGTATGCCAACGCTTTATTCCAAATTTCGAAGGATTGCCAGGACCTGCTCTTGCTTGATAAGGTGAAGTTGTTAACCCTTCGAGGTTTGGAATCCTCGACCGGAATGGGTTCGAGTGATCTGGGGTCCAAGGGCTGTTTTCACATTCGAGTCTGAAAGATTTGGCAAGCCGATAGAGTTTGAGATAAAGCGCCCGGCATAATCTGATGGAGGACAGACCAGTCGATCAAAATCTCCGAGGCTACAGTGATATTAGTTTCTGGGTCACGGATCTCAGAGGACGGAGATTAGGAGAATTTCGAATGTCAAGATAGCCACGCAGCAGGGACAATAGCAATAGGAGAGATGTTCTGACAGGTGTGTTATTTGAGGCAGATTTCATGCACCCCATCAGTGCGAGTAGTGACAGAACTGGTGCTACGGATGCGGCCATTTGGGACCTTTGCATCATCGTCTGCATCGACTCCTCCGATGTCGCTGCAGATGGTGGGGCCTCCTCAGGCTAGTTGAGTGTTGTAGATCCTGACCGGTGCAGTTAGGATCTTGGATTTTTTTTTTTTTACCCATTGAGTTATTGGTCCTACATTAGCTCCAGGTTTTCGATGGGTTATTTGGTATGGATTGGTTATCTCGATACTATGCCACGATCCATTACAGAGAGAGGACAGTGATCCTTGGGGAGTCGGGTCAGAAGGAGTTTGTTTACAGAGGATGCCACAACACGCTGTTCGCAGCGATTATATATATCTATTGCCAGGGCACGACATGTGGTGAGTAGAGGATGTGTTGTATTGTTGGTTACGATGGTGGAGGTGCCTACGGCGGCACTGGGGATCGAAGACATTCCTGTTGTCCACGGGTACCCAGTAGTTTTCCCTACTGAGCTTTTATTGATGCCGCCGGATAGGGAGGTTGAGTTTGCTATTGATGTAGTTCTGGGGAACTGCACCAATTCTAAGGCGCCCTCTAGGATGACTTCTGCCGTGTTAAGAGAACTAATGGCGCATCTGCAAGACTTGTTGAATAAAGATGTTATCAGCCCAGTGCGTCACCTTGAGGAGTGCAATTACTGTTTGTGATGTAGAAGGATGGCTCACTTAGACCTTGTGTGAATTAAAGAGAATGGATTAAAGTGGTCACCATGAATAGATATTCGTTGCCTTGAATCGATGATTTGTTTGATCAGTTGCAGTGGGCTTCAGCATTTTCGAAGATAGATCCCCAGTCGTGTTACCACTAGTTGAGAGTGAGGACCGAAGGCTTATTGAGGATCGCACGCCAGACTCGGTATGGGCATTATGAGTTCTCGGTGATGCATTTTGGATTAACTAATGCCCTGCCACCTATATGGATCTGAAGAATAGAATTTTTCCAACCTTATTGGATCGGTTCGTATTGATTTTTCATTGTTGATATTTCTGATATACTTCCGAAGCGATATAAGCACGAGGAGCACTTGAGGATAGTGCTGCAACTTTTCCAAGAAAAGAAGTTGTATGCCAAGTTAAGAAGTGTGAATTTTGGCTTTAGGAGGTTGCATTTCTAGCCTTGTGATTTCAGCCACAGGTGTGGCAGTAGACCTGACGAAGATTGATGCAGTTTGGATTTGGCCTAGACCAACGACGGTCACTGAGGTTCGTAGTTTTTGGGTTTGGCTGGCTACTACTGTCATTTTGTGAAGGGCTTTGCGAAGCTCTCCGCTCCTCTCACCGGATGGACTAGAAAGGAGATCTTATTTGCTTAGGATGAACAGTGTTAATAGAGCCTTGAAGAGCTGAAATTAAGATTCGTCAACTGAAGGATTATGAGAAGAATTACCCTACCTATGAGTGGGAGCTGGGCACTATGATTGCGCACTAAAGCTGTAGTGCCACTATCTGTTTAGGGAGGATTGTAAAATTTTTATTGGTTACAAGAGCTGCAATACTTGTCACTCAGAAGAAGCTCAACTTGAGACAACACCGATGGCTGGAATTGGTAAAAGATTATGACTTGGGTTTATAATACCACCCTGGGATTGTGATTATGGATGCAGATATCTTGAGTAGACAAGCGGTATATTCATTGAGGTTGTAGCAAGACTTATAGTTTTAGTCTTGCAGCCAACTCTGTTAAATAGGATTAAGGAAAACAGAGTGGGGACCCCTATTTGGCGAGGATTAGAGATCAGACATAGCAGGGTCAAGTTGAGGATTTTGCCATCAATACAGCGGGAGTACTTAGGTACAGGGATCGCATTTGTGTGCCTATGGATTTAAGGATTGGAGAGCAGATACTGAGGGAGGCTCACTATACACCTTATACCATTCCCTCAGGTGGTACTAAGATGTATAGAGGCCTCCGGGCACAATTCTGGTGGACTGGAATGAAGAGAGATATTGGGAGGTTCCTTTCTTATGGTAACTTGGCAACAAGTTAAAGCTGAACATCAGGTTCTTGCCAGCAAGTTACAAAGGTGTCCAATACCAGAATGGAAATAGGATTATGTGACCATGGACTTTGTTACAGGATTCCCAAGGTCGCAGAGTGGAGAGAAGGCTATAAGAGTTATTGTGATGGATTGACCAAATCAGTTCCCCTGTCTCCCTATTCAGATGAGTGGTCTTGGGAGCGGATAGCGCAGTAGCAGCTGTACATGGATAAGATTAGTGGGAAATAGAGTATGGACCCTACCTTGAGAGGGTAGAGATCAGATTCAGTAAGATCAGAGTGAGGATTTTATCAGTGTTGCCTCGAGGGTACCGAGGGATAAGGACCGGGCAGATATGTTCTTTGACTCAGAGAGTAGAGGATAGATACTCGATACTACTGGGCACTGTATTGATTGATAGTGAGGACACACCTTTCAGACTTGTGATGAATGCCATGGGACGGCACACCCTCACTTATTGAGGCTTCATCGAGAAGACGTTTAGTTTCGAGGACGAAACTTTTTGTAGTGGGGGAGGATGTGAAGACCGAAATCTTTGTGAGTTGGGTTACTAGTGGATTGGTAGCTCGTCGGCACATTTTGGGTGTGTTAGAGTTGTCGGTGTGCAAAAAGGACGCGAAATTCAGATCCAGTGCGAAAAACTGCATAAAGTAGATGTGCGGAAGTGCGGTGGTTGTACAGTTATGGTTTGAAGAGCTTTGAGGATATTTTTTGGTATGTCGGGACCCTCGTTTCGCCAAATGGACGAGAAAAATGGACTCAGGGCGAAAAACTGTGCGAAATACACTATTTCTGGATTTTTTTGAGTTAAAATAGAGTTTGGGTGCATACTGTATCCGTGAACCGGGCTCATGGGGGTCGGCGTACGGGCGGTACACCGGCAGGTGCAGCGCTGGTGCAGGGGGGCGGCGCGTGCACCGGGTCCACTGCAGGTGGGCGCACGGGCATGCGCCAGCGCGGTGCGCCGCGGGGGAGCACGCGGCGCTGGACCGGGCTCGCGGCGCAGGCTGGGGCGACCGGTGCACCGCGCGTGCACCGCGTGCGCACCGGAGGCCGCAGCGCGCGCCAGCGCTGCGCGCACGTGGCACGCGCTGCGGGGTCCTTGCGGGCGTGTCGCAGCATGGGCGCCGGTCGGACGCATGGTCCGACCCTCCTTGCGCGGGATCCGGTGCAAGGGAAGTGTGGAATGTGTGTGTGTGAGTGTTTGGATGGACCTTTGGTGCATTTTAAGGGGATTTTGAGGCTATAAATTGCACCATTAGACAGCAAATTGGTTCTTTTACATTCCTAGCCTATCTCCACTCTGCTGTGAAGGAAATTTAGTGGTTTTCCATCATCTTCTTCACCCAAGAACTCCATGAATGGAACTTGAAGTTCACTATTGGAGTTGACCACTTCGTCGCATTTTCTTCCGGAAGACCTCCAGAATTGTAGAAGTGGAATTCTGGGATGATTTTTGCGGGATTCTCTTCACAACTTCCAGACCTTCAACTTTCGTATTGAAGAGGGGAGCTAATTGGAGTTTTAAGTCTGGCAAATTTAGTGATCTTTGAACCATATGTTTTCAGTTTGGGATTCCGAACACAGGTTAGTGTTTTTACTCCCCTAGGATGTACAAGTGGAATTTTGAGTTGGTTTTTGATGGAAATTTTTCAGGATTTAAAGATCTTCAACTTTTGTATTTTCTGGATTCTCAAATTTGGACATTAAAATAGGTAAATTGAACCATTTCTGAGACTTTTGTGCACAGCTGAGATTCTGGATGTGGTTTTGCGCAATGTTCAGTGTTTTTGGTCCCTAGGACTGAAGAAGTGGAATTTTAGGCTAATTTTTGCGGGGAATTCACCAGGACTCAGAGACCTACATTTTTCATGTTGAAGAGGAGGGCTAAATCTTGCTACAAGTCAGGTAAATTGCATCATCTTTGAAGCCCTTTGTTCAGATTGCAGTTTTGGACAGCATGTGGTAATCTTGGGATATCTTTTTCTCCTCTTTATGAAATGGTAAATTTCAAGTTGGGTAATTTTCTAGACTTCAAGAGGAACAATTTGATACCTTACTCTTGAAATTTGGATAAGAATTGATATACCATCTTTAGTCCTCTTTGTAGTACATTGTTGCTGAAAAATCTGCTTGTAAGTTGGGAATGACTTATGTACCTAATTGAGTGTTGGCTTTAATTTCGTGGTTAGTACTTGTTGTAAGAGTTAACTCAAATGGATATTTGTAAACTCAGAAGCATGATGGATAATTTTCCTTTTGGTTTCAACCTGTAATTATGTCTAAATTGGGAGGTATATCAAGTTGAATTTTAGCTTAAGATTATGTTGGAATTTGGGACAGCATTGATGTATTTGTCAGATGAGTTTATTTGAAAGAGTTAAGTTTGGCTTTTTGTTAACCTAATGGAATTTCTATGTTAATTGGGAACTTAGAAATCAAGTTTGGGCTGTGGCATTAGAGATTCATGAGACATACATAGCAGATTTTGAGTTCTTTCACTATCGGTTCGAGTTGCTGAAATTCTACGTAATTAGTAATGTTTTTACTATAACTTTTATCCGACAGGAGTTTTGAGGCGATTTCAGGTTTGTTGGAAAGCTGAGAACGTATGGGGTGTGCTCGTCAAAATTTAGATCAATCAGACTTCAAAGCAGCGAGTAAACAGGTGGGTTGTTGAGCACATCGAAATTGCGGCCTACAAGTCGACTCAACCAAAAGTGCAACCTTGTGTGATGCTTGCTATCTATATGGGTTTAATCATGCTTATATCTAAGTTTCTTGTGAGAACTATATTGATCATGTGTGAGAACTATTCCTTGACATCTGGACTTATAGATAGGCCATATCTATTTTATTCATGCTATACTATTAATGTTGGAATCAAACTTAGGAGAAAACCTTTTCTTTTCTCTTATACTTTTATTGCTCGGGTTAGAGAGCAGGGATGTGGATAGTATGTAGAGTTATGAATCCCAAAGGATCTAAATAGGTACTATCAAACAACTAGAGGGGGGGTGAATAGGTGTAATACTTAAAAACTCAATCTCAGTGCAAAATAAAAACCAATGCGGAAAATAAAAACAGCACACCGAGATATACGTGGAAACTCCAATCCAGGAGAAAAACCACGGGACCAACACGCAATAACAATCCACTAAGAATAGAAGAATAACAAGGTGATTACCGACTCCACGGACTCAAACCCCTCCTTCAGCTTCTTCGGACCTTGCGCTGACCGGTTGGATATCCACGCAATAACAATCCCTAAGAAAAGAAGAATAACAAGGTGATTACCGTCTCCACGGATTTAACCCCTCCTTCAATTTCTTGGACCTCGCGCTCCACCGTTTTGCCCGTCCACTGCTCACGTTCGAATCCACGAACGCACGCTTCGAATTCACGAAACGCCTTTAGCACACCGAATCCACGATGCCACGTCGAATCCACGACGCAAACTCAGTCGATAAGAATATTGACTTCGATGGTGATCCTCTGCTTAGATTCTCATTGAGGAACCGTAGAAGAAATCTCTAAGCAAAGATTAGATCAATTCGACAAAAGATATGTTCTTGAAAGAACCATCGAATTGACCTAAAAGAGGCTATGAAGAAGATCGATAAAAACCTAGCCTCTAGGGTTGCTCTCAAGTGTTTTATAAATTGATCGGCCGTAGCTCCCACGTTTTTGAGAAACCCTAAGTGTCTATTTATAGTTTAGAAACCTTTGGAAAGAGATAAGAATCAAAAACTTACCTTATCTGGAAATTTTCAGGACGGCGATCCGGATCGGATTTACTGCGATCCGGATCGTCGTAACGAGATTGACGATTCCAGAAAACCAAGGGTTCGGGATCCGGATCGCATTGCCCGATCCGGATCGTTCATACAAATCAGAAAACTTAACATTCGGGATCCGGATCGGAAATTGCATGGATCCGGATCGAAGTCTTGTATGAAGCAACAACCTTCGGGATCCGGATCGTTGGCCCTGATCCGGATCCTGAACATGTCCGAACACCAGTTTTGATTATTATGAAATTAAAAATTCTTCCAAGTGTTTCTATACTATAAGAAAGTATTCGGATCACCAAAATTATTTAGTTAACCATACCTGATCCTTTTGAATACTTTCTTCTTGAGATTGATGTAACTGATCCACAATTCTTCAACTTCAATCTTCAAGATTCAAGACACTGAGTGTCAACTTGAGCTCTTGTTGAATCTTCTCTAAGTCTTTGATTGCTGATTGACAATTTGATCCCTTTAAGACTCCGACTCAACTCACTGACTTGACTCACGAAATATGCCAATACCAAAATGCCGTAACAATCTCCCCCTTTGGCAATTTCGTGACAAAACCCAAAAATACATAAAAGCGCTCAAGTCACTTATCTTAAACCAAAAATCGAAATTCAATGTTATCACCAAAACATTGATTTTCTTTGCGTGAAAGATCCAATAAATACAAAATTACATTTGAACCAAACAGTCCTAGAACATACTCTATGACTTAGGACTTGGAGTCTTAAAGTGATGTAATTCCTGCAAAACAAAACTCCAAACAAAATCAACGTCAGTCGTTAGAAATTAAAATCCTACATTTGATTCATCCTTTTGGTTCTTTTGTTTTTCCCAGCTCTTTCAACCTTTCTTTGTCTCCCCCTATCTTGAGCATCTCTAACATGTTCTCCATGTTCTTGAGCATCTATGTTCTCCCCCTTTGTGGTACGATCATCATTTCCGTTCTCTCCCCCATTTTTCCATTTTCGTTCGTTGTCCTCTCTTGATGATCTCATCTCCGTCATTTCTCTTCTCCCCCTTTTTGTCACAAATTGTCAAACAGTGAACATACTAGACAAAAGGAAATTACTAACAAAATTAGTTCATGGAGAAAGAGAGATAAAAGCTCAGTTCTGGTATATATAACAAAAATGCAGATTGCGTACCGGTACCAGAAAGCAAAAATTAATAATTTCTTGAAACAAATCCAGATTTTAGAATCTTTTCAAATACCGATTTGTATTCCATCAAGAAATCAATTTAAGTGCTTTAAACAGTGAATTCACACAGATGTCATTCAATCCAATTAATTTCACAAAATTAAAAAGATTTACTCCAAAATCATGAAAAATAAAGGTAAAACATTATAACCGTTTTTCATGTTATATTCATCAAACACAAGTCATCAAAAAATAATCTTGAGATCCAAAGTCTATCAAGATGTAACGGATTTACAAAGATGACATACGGAGATTTCCAAACGACATCAATCTTGAATTCTACCCTTTCAAATTGAGATAAGCACTAAAATACCTAAGGGTGGCTCTTTGAGCATCTTTCAACTATCCCACCTTATACCAACCAGGAGATTGTTCAAAATATAAGAGTTTTGCATATAAATCTCCAAATGCTTCAACTAAAGATTTTCTCATAAAATACTATCAAGCATCCATAACATGTGGTAGCTTCACACACAAACCGGACGACCGGGGTGGCAGCTCTTTCCTACATGTGGTGGTAGTTTTCACACTCCTTTCGGATGTAACTCTTTCCACATCTTTTGTAAATCATTTCAATACCCTTGAAAGAATGCAATCTCTTACGTGAAAGAATTAAATCCCAAATTTTAGTCTATCGGTTGTCTCACGTTTATCACAATGAATTCACACAACCGAGATAGATTAAGCATCTAAAGATCACACATGATTTCTAAAATTTGATGCTTATAAAATCAAAAACTCCTATAATGAAGTATCTTCAAGATTATGATTAAGGAGTAAAGTTGATAATCCAAATAAAATTAATTTGGAGTGAATAAAAGTGAAGCCCTTTTTATTCAATGCACTTGTTCAGTAAAAACCCTTTTGTTCAAAAACAAAGTATAAAAACGAAGAGCATTGAGAAACATGTAATGCAAAGATTAAGAAAAATATGAAAGGAAAACTAATCAAAGCATTACATATAGTCATAAGCTATTTAGAACTTAAGACAAGGAAAGATATCACCTTTCCGAATCCAAAATTGCTGGATTTTGGGTTGTCTTGATTCGTTGTGGCCGGGGGTTGTCCGCTTTGACTGTTGATCCACCTTAGGTCTTTGCCTCGCAGTGATCCACTTGAATGATTGATGTTGTGGCTCGGACCTTTGGTGGGTTGAGTGAACTCCTTTGACTTGATGTGTCTTTTGATTCCGTTGAGTTCGCTCCGTAGATGAAGTTGCCGAAGGACTCTTCTTTCTCTTTTTCGGGCAATTCTTCACCAAATGTCCTTCAAGTCCACATAGGTGACAAGTTCTTCCTTTCAATTTCATTGTGGAACTTGAAGCATTCACAGTTTGGTTCTTTTTGAATCCCAAACCAACCTTGCTTGTTTGACCTAATCCGGACATACATTCAAGTTTCTTGGAACCGGTTGAAATCCTTTGTATGTCGGATTTAAGTTGATGAACTTGCTTGGTCAATGCTTGATTGGTGACATGTATTTCCTCAAACTGCTTTTCAAGAAAATCAATCTTGTTAATATGGGAATTAACGACCGTTTCCGATTGATTTATCTTTTCTTGGAGGATTTTATTATTATCCAATAAAAGCTCTCGTTCCTCCTCGAGATCATGAAGTTTGATCTTTAAAGCATGATTCTCGTCTTGATCTTCAAGTCGTTGCTTTCTCAACTTCTTGATATGTTTGGCCATCTTCTTAGATTCCGCAAGAAGTTGTTGATATGCTCAACGAGTTCTTCCTCGTCCGACTCCCCCTCACTTGATGACTCTCCGCCGGTTGTTGATGTTTCATACAAAATCAAAGGAGTAGAGTTAGTGACTAATGATGATAAACAATTATTAGAAGAGGGAAAATGAGAGGCATGAGAAGCAACGATTTTTTCCTCTTTACTTGAGGTCGATTCATTAGAAGTAGAATCGTCCCAAGTTTTCGCTTGCAAAGCCTTCTTTTTATATGATTTCGGAGAAGGACAATCCGTTGAAAAATGGCCGTAGCCTTTGCATCGATAGCATTGGATTTCCCCTTCGAAATCATCTTTTTCTTAGAAGGTTTTGCAAAGCTTTTGAGGTTAGACGGATTTAGAACCCGATGAATCCTTTAGAAGGTTTCGTGGATGAAGATCCATCGGTTCGATTCTTCCAAAATTTCCGACGAAATTTCTTACGATCCGCGCCAATGGTTCTTCAAAATCGGCAAAAGAGATTTCATCGTCGGAACTTGATTCGCTATCTTCTTCCTTTGTTGATTTGAATGCAATACCTGTAAGCTTAGAAGAAGCATTGGAAGAAACTTGATTAGTAGGAAAGTCATTTCATAAGTTTGCAAAGCACCTACTAATTCCTCTATACTCATCTCATCCGGGATGACTAACGGTTTCAATGGCGGTTACCTTTGCCCTAAACCGTTCCGGAAGAGCCCGGAAGTATCTTTCTTACAATTTTCGACTCCGGGATCTTGTCGTCCTAAATTAGCACATGTATTTATTACATCTTGAAGTCTAGTGTAATAATCTGTAAACAATTTCATTCTCTTCCATATGAATAGAGTCAATTGACTTGTAAGCATCTGGAGCTTTTGATTTGATTACAAGATTAGTACCCTTCATGTGTAATTTTGAGAATATCCCAAATTTCCTTTGCGGTTTCACACGCGGAAATTCGTGTGAACTCAGTCGAGGAAAGAGAATTAAATAAAGCGTTGCATACCTTCCCATTGTAAGAAGATCTTTAAAAATCCTCTTTGGACCATCTAGAGCGAGGTTTTGGGGTAGTAGAATGTTCCTACTTCCTCAATAGGATGCACCCATCCGTATTCCACGGATTGCCATCCTCGCTCATCAATTGCGATGAGAAAAGCTCTCATCCGCACTTTCCACATAAGCATAATTAGTCCCATCAAAAGAGGAGGTCTATAAATATTACCACTTTCACCCATCATGATATGATGAAACCTAAAACCCGCCTCTGATACCAATTGTAGAGTTATGAATCCCAAAGGATCTAAATAGGTACTATCAAACAACTAGAGGGGGGGTGAATAGGTGTAATACTTAAAACTCAATCTCAGTGCAAAATAAAAACCAATGCGGAAAATAAAAACAGCACACCGAGATAGTACGTGGAAACTCCAATCCAGGAGAAAAACCACGGGACCACACGCAATAACATCCACTAAGAATAGAAGAATAACAAGGTGATTACCGACTCCACGACTCAAACCCCTCCTTCAGCTTCTGCGGACCTTGCGCTGACCGGTTGGATACTCCACGCAATAACAATCCCTAAGAAAAGAGAATAACAAGGTGATTACCGTCTCCACGGATTTAACCCCTTCTTCAATTTCTTGGACCTCGCGCTCCACCTGTTGTTGCCCGTCCACTGCTCACGTTCGATCCACGAACGCACGCTTCGAATTCACGAAACGCCTTTAGCACACCGAATCCACGATGCCACGTCGAATCCACGACGCAAACTCAGTCGATAAGAAGTATTGACTTCGATGGTGATCCTCTGCTTAGATTCTCATGAGGAACCGTAGAAGAAATCTCTAAGCAAAGATTAGATCAATTCGACAAAAGATATGTTCTTGAAAGAACCATCGAATTGACCTAAAAGAGGCTATAAAGAAGAACGATAAAAACCTAGCCTCTAGGGTTGCTCTCAAGTGTTTTATAAATTGATCGGCCGTAGCTCCCACGTTTTTGAGAAACCCTAAGTGTCTATTTATAGTTTAGAAACCTTTGGAAAGAGATAAGAATCAAAAACATACCTTATCTGGAAATTTTCAGGACGGCGATCCGGATCGGATTTACTGCGATCCGGATCGTCGTAACGAGATTGACGATTCCAGAAAACCAAGGGTTCGGGATCCGGATCGCATTGCCCGATCCGGATCGTTCATACAAATCAGAAAACTTAACATTCGGGATCCGGATCGGAAATTGCATGGATCCGGATCGAAGTCTTGTATGAAGCAACAACCTTCGGGATCCGGATCGTTGGCTCTGATCCGGATCCTGAACATGTCCGAACACCAGTTTTTGATTATTATGCAATTAAAAATTCATCCAAGTGTTTCTACACTATAAGAAAGTATTCGGATCACCAAAATTATTTAGTTAAACCATACCTGATCCTTTGAATACTTTCTTCTTGAGATTGATGTAACTGATCCACAATTCTTCAACTTCAATCTTCAAGACTCAAGACACTGAGTGTCAACTTGAGCTCTTGTTGAATCTTCTCTAAGTCTTTGATTGCTGATTGACAATTTGATCCCTTTAAGACTCCGACTCAACTCACTGACTTGACTCACGAAATATGCCAATACCAAAATGCCGTAACAAGTATGGCTATTTTGTTGAGTCATGTGGGATCGCATCAGATTATCGACTCGGTTTTGTTTCGGCAACCGCGGATTGTGGGCGTTGGACCGATTAGTGTATGCATCAGTTGGGGGCTGGGTTTGCATTGTGGTAGAGTGAGTCTCCCTTTGAGCATAGTGTCGACTTATGCCTGCTTGACTGAGATACTTGACAAGAGGTGGACATGGGTTACTTGTTGACTCGAGCGGTCGCTCCCCTCGAGGGCCACTCCGGTAGGCGTTAGACCGTTTTGGGTGTCGTCAGACGTGTTTGGGTTCCGGCATTTGGACAGTGGAGATACTGTGTTCGTGAGATTGAGCTCTATACCGGGTTGGTTGTACCGGTTGTTGAGATTGATTATACAGCAGTCTGGCCCTATCCAGGACCATCTGATTGGTTAGACATTGACAGTTAACTTTCGGATGCATACATATTAGGTATAACATTTGAGGATCACATATCTTTGATATTATATAGCTCAGTAGTTGTTTTCTGAGTTATGCATGTGTCTATTTGAGATCATACGTTGGAACATTATTGGTACACGCGGTCGTGATACATTCTTCCTGCATACTCTTGACACATCATTCAGTTGGTTTTGGGCATAATAGAGTAGTTCCTTTTTAGCTATTACTGTTTTTCTTCTTACTATCACCTAACCTTGCCCTTTTGTATACTCGGGGGAGGTCGGAGGTACGATGATTTACCCACTGAGGACTGCTGTTATAGTTTCTCACACCCCGTTGTTGCTCCCCAGTGATCTCTTCTGGAGCAAGCGATACAGGCAGAGCCGCGGCAAGGGAGTCGCGGATAAATGAGCTCCACCCGAGGTTCTGATCCGAGTCGCCCGATAGTTTTCATTTATTTCTTTCAGTTTTTTAATGTAAGCCCCGCACTGCTAATTTTTTGGTCTGGCTGGAGCCAGTTTATGTTTATTCATCCTCGAGTTGATATTCATCTGGAGTTACATTTGTATATATTTTGGGTACACAGATTTTTGGTGTATGGATATTTTAGTAGACTTTGTATTATGATAGATTATTGGGAGTTGGGGATCTTTTTGTGTTGTATTAGAGTGGTTTTGGAATTGCTCTTATTAATATTTGTTGGAGTTGGTTGGGAATGGTGTACTGGCTCATTTGTTGTAGTAGCATCGTTCTTTTTATGAGACGTGTTATGTGCTATTTCTTGGGGTTGTACATTGTGGAGCAGTGGTGTTTGGGATTAGTGTAGTAATAGTGGAGTTGGTACTTTGTTTGTTGGTATTGTGTTATGTTTTTATGTTTGGGGAAAGCCGTGTGGTTGTATGTCTATAGTTGAATTTCAGTTGAGTTGTTG
>JAQNDB010004265.1:0-24639 GCA_029204045.2 Tillandsia leiboldiana | reverse complement strand
CTGGTAAATGTCGGGTTAGGGCTTTAAACCGTTGGAGACCCCTGTGTGTATGGATCTCGTGCGGGGGCGAGAAAGGGGGGATTCCCTGGATTTTCTAGCTATACTCCAGAGTCTCAGGCTGTTAGTAGCATACCAGATTTAGTCGAGGGTGGTTGTCCGACTTGGTGGTGAGTAGAGTCGTTCGAGGTTTTCCGATCTGTTGAATCGAGGATTATAGCCTGCAGATGCCGCTTATGAGATTAGATGTGACTTGATCCTTACCCCGGGGGGTCGCACCCCTCGGGTCACGCTCGGACGAGTTGAGATATTGATAACCTGGCCGTGCTACAGGTGGGTACTTGCCCCTGGCCGTGCTACCAGGCTGTAGAGTACCGGGTTTTGGATTGAGCTTTCTGACTCCACGGCGAGCCTTTTGACTGGAAAAGGCGTTGAGCGCGTGTATTTTGATTTTACAGCGGCGGGTGTTCGGGTGGTTCCGGACGGCGGCGAGCGCTGCGCGGGTCGAAAAGTGAGTTGTGTGACCCTATTTATTATTTTATTTATTTAATTTCCTTAATTTAATTAGATGTTTTGTTTCCTTTCTTTAGTGCTGTTGGTGGAGAGAGTGTGGTTGGCTGAGGGGGGGGAGTGCTAATTAGTGTGGGTAGCTGCTGCTAATTAATTAGTGGTGGGTAGGTGGGATTTAATTTCTTTCCACTTTTATTTAACTCCTTCTCACTCTCTCTCTCGAACCACCTCTCCACTCACTTCCCTGCCTTTCTGTTGGTGGTCTGAAGCAAAGGGTGAGAAAAAGGAGAAGAAGAGGAAGAAGAAGAGGTTGGAGGAGGGTTCTTGGGCTTTTGTATTCCCCTCGCTGCGACGGTGTGGAGTCGAGCGGAGCTTGCGGGCCGACAATAACAAGGTTGGTATTTCGTTATGTTTGCAAGTGGGTTTTGGCTTCTCCCCTCTCCTCTCCTTCTTTTGCTTTCTTTTTCTTCTGCGCAGCGTCGTGTGGGCTGAGTGCCGAGGCGTGGCGCTACTCGCGCCGTTTGCGCAATTGCGGCGGCGCGATCTGAGTGGGCTGAGGCTTGCGCGTGCGCGCATGCTGTCGCGCGCAGGCACGCGCCCTGCTGCCACATTGAGCAGCAGGGCGCCGGCGGCCGGGTTGTGGCGCTGCTCGCAGCAGGCGCCGCTGCGCGGGCGCGCAGGAGCACCACGCGCAGCAGGCGCCCTGCCGCTGTGGTCGTGCAGCAGAGCGCCAGGCCGCAGCGGCCCCTGGGCGCCCCGCCGGGGGGGGGCGCAGTGCGTGCGCAGTGCGCGGGCACTGCGCGGACCGCGCGCAGTGCCGCGGGCCCCTCGCGGGCCGCGCGCGGCACTGCGGTGCTTGCGCAGTGCCGCGCGGCACTGCGCGGCCCGCGCGCAGTGCCGCGGGCCCTCGCGGGCCGCGCGCGCACTGCGGTGCTGCGCAGTGCCGCGGGCACTGCGCGGGCCGCGCGCAGTGCCGCGGGCCCCTCGCGGGCCGCGCGCGGCACTGCGGTGCTTGCGCAGTGCCGCGGGCACTGCGCGGGCCCGCGCGCAGTGCCGCGGGCCCCGCGCGGCCGCGCGCGGCACTGCGGTGTGTGCGCAGTGCCGCGGGCACTGCGCGGCCGCTGCGCGCAGTGCCGCGGGCCCCGCGCGGGCCGCGCGCGGCACTGCGGTGCGTGCGCAGGCCGCGGGCGGCCCTGGGTGCCGCGGCGGGCCCTGCAGGCGCGCGCAAGGCGCGCGGGCCTGCCAGGCCGCCGGGCGGCCCTGGGTGCCGCGGGCGGGCCCTGCAGGCCGCGCAAGGCGCGCGGGCCTGCCAGGCCGCGCGGGCGGCCCTGGGTGCCGCGGCGGGCCCTGCAGGCCGCGCGCAAGGCGCGCGGGCCTGCCAGGCCGCGCGGGCGGCCCTGGTTGCCGCGGCGGCCCTGCAGGCCGCGCGTGGGGCGCGCGGGCCTGCCAGGCCGCGCGGCGGCCTGGTTGCCGCGCGGGCTTGCCAGGGCGCGCGGGCGGCCTTCGTGCCGTGCGGCCGCGGGCAGTGCGTTGCCGCACGGGCTGCGGCCCGGCCGCGCGCCGCGGTGAGGGGTGCGATGGGCTTTCCGCGCACACGCCCGGCGTTCGTCGTCGCCGGTTGGGTTTTCCGCCGCTTGAGGGCGGGTCGTTATCTTGGGTTTTCCTTCTGACCCGGTTTTCTCCGATTTGCAGTGTGACTTAGTGTTGGCCCGATAGCGAGGTCGGCGGTGCGCGTTGTACTACTTCGAGCTGTAGGATCGCACCGGGACTTCTATTTGGCGCACGATTTTGCGACCTCTTCGCAGGTGGGTTGGTTTCCTCCGAGAGTGCTACGGAATGTCCATTTGACTTGCAAATGCAAGGTGATGTGTCCTTGGAATGTCAGGTAAGCGCGCAGCAGCGTGTGAGTCGATGTTATGGTTCCGACCAAGACACGAGTTATGCTCTTAGGAGTGCGTTCTGGGATACTCAGTAGTATGCGACGCCCCTGGCTGAGTTACCAGGAGGGTGTCTCTCCCGGCCGAGTTACCGGAAGCTTTATTCCCTGGCTGAGTTACCAGGAGGTAGGTTGCCCTGGCCGAGCTACCAGGGGGTTTTCCTGGCCGAGATACCAGGCGTGAGTTCGCCCCTGGCCGAGTTACCAGGTGGCTGCGGGAGAAATGGCATGAGCGGGTGGTCATCGTGGATGATTTTTAGATGTCATTTCATATTGCATTGCATTACCGCATTTAGTGATAGATTTATTTACAGCTTCCCTTTCTGTATCTATCTATCTATCTATCTATCTATCTATCTATCTGTTTTACTTCCAGGGGACTTGGTGGGTTACCGTGGATTGGATACCGGTACCCACTGAGATCTGACTTTTCAGTTGATCTCACACCCGCTGTGTGTGGCAGGTGCTTCTGAGGCGGCCGCTTCTGGGTCGGTTCGTGCGGAGTCTTCCGACCGCGGCAAGGGCTTGGCCGACTAGTGCCGTTTGGGTCTGTTGAGTCAGGTAGAGCTACTCCGGGTATTTTTTGGTTCCCACTTTTGTATATGTTAGTGTGGTTGTACCCCCCTTTTTGGGACGTAGCGGGATGTTGTACCTGGATTGTACTTAGTAACTCTTGTATGCAGTTCACTTTCTTTTAGTGTTGCTTCTCCTTTGCTCTGATACTTGTATGGCTAGATCCCTTCTTGCCAGGTTAGACGCTTCGTCTGTGCTGCGGCAGTTTCCGCACAGACGGCGGGTCTGTTGGCGAGCCAGGGTCGCAAGATTCGACACCGGGGCGTGACAGATTTAGGTGGTATCAGAGCCTAGGTGTTTAGGTCTTTGGGGACTTAGGGACCCTAGGCTTTTGGGGCAGTTGTGTGACTGCCGTGAGAGTTGGGTGGTGGTAGCGAGAGTTTTGGTTGTGTTGTGACTCCCCCGGGATTTCGGGCGATTGACTTACATGTTAGCTCTCTAAAGTAGTTCTGTTGGCTGCAGACAACACAACACTTTAGAGCTTGGAAACATGTTTTGGACTCTCGCTGGCTTTGAGTTGTGAGGTTTTGGTTCTCTGACACCCTGTTTTTCCTTGTCGCAGTTTGCCTGACATGCCTCCTAGACCGTCGTGTAGCGCCGAGGGCGCACTCCGCGTCGGAGGACAGGCCCGAGCGGGAGGAGGCTGCGCAGGGTGAGGTTCTTGAGCTGCGGGCCCAAGTGGCCCAGTTGACTGAGGCGTTGCGGCGCCAGGAGGAGGCTGCCAAACGCCATGAGGAAAACTGGAGCGGATGATGAGGTTATTTGAGCAGAGGACATCGGCGGCACCACCAGCTGCGACTTCGTCGACCTCGTCACAGATTGTCCCACTGACGGAGGCAGAGCAGAGGGAGCTAACAGACCGACTAGCTTATGTCAGCCAGTATCCGTCCTCCACGTTTTGCCGGGCAGAGTACTGAGCCACGGGAAGTAGAAACTGGATTTCTGCGATTGAAAAGTTGTTCGAGAACCTGTTTGTTAAGGAGCAGCATCAGGTGTTTATAGCCACTCACTTTCTGGAGGGAGACGCCGAGACCTGGTGGCGTCGGGTTCGACCGGTTGGACCGCCGGGATCTCAGTGATGTCTTGGCAGGATTTTCGTGCTTTGCTACTCGGGGCTTACTTTCCCGATAGCGCAAAGCACAAGTTAGAGGGGGATCTTCGCCGACTGCAGCAGGGTAGTCGGCCTCTTCCTGACTATATTCGAGAGTTCCAGAGACTTTTGAGCAGTGTGCCGCATATTGCCCCTGACGAGGCTCAGCGCGTGGATTTATTTTGAGAGGGGGGCTTCACCCTGATATCTATCACCTTGTTCATGCACACCGATCTCCGACACTTGATGCAGCCATGGAGCATGCTCGGTGGGTCTTCGGGGGAGGGTGATCATGGCGGAGAGGGGCGGAGCTGCCTGGGAGTAGTTCCGGAGAGAAGCGCCCCGCACCGCAGGACCTTGGGCAGACGAGCAGGCCTAGGCCGCCCGAGACCGCCGGAGACACCGACTCGGGGCCGCGGGACTCAGAGGAGACAGAGATCGGGGGGCTCCCGATCTTCTAGGCTGGCAGCAGCAGCAGCCGATTCGCACGGACAGCTGTGTGATTTGTGGCGGACCCCACGCCCCTCAGCAGTGCGATCAGCGACAGGGCCGGTGTTACCGGTGTGGGCAGGCAGGACACAGAGCGTGGTCTTGTCCTTCAGCTGGGACATCAGCAGCTTCGGCAGGTTGCGGCACTTCCTGCACCGCCCTATCAGACGGTGCGGATCTTCGACAGGTGCTGGCCTAGTGGACAGGGCCACTTCGACACGGCAGTCTGACAGACGACCACCCCCGAGCGGCAGGGTGTACACCGCCCAGGTCGATGATGTGGAGGCAGCGGGCCACGTGGTGGCAGGTATTATCCTTATTTCCTCTACTCGCACTAGAGCCTTATTTGATACTGGAGCATCTCATTCATTCATCAGTAGGGCATTTGCATTCATGCATGGGCTAGAGATAGGACTGTTGCCTTGTGCTCTGAGGTTCAGGTACCCGATCATGTTCTACCGTTGATGAGTGTTGTTGGTCCTGCCCTGTGCAGTTAGGGCCTTGGGTTTTACCTGTAGATCTTTTGGCCCTTCGCCAGCTTCAGGATTTTGACGTAGTTTTGGGGATGGATTGGTTGACTCGGTATTACGCTGCTATTGATTGTCGGGCGAGGACTGTGACCCTCAGGGAGCCGGATCAGGAGGAGTATGTGTTCAGAGGTTGTCAGAGTACGCTGTTTGCGGCGACGATCTCTTCTGCTAGAGCCCGACAGCTGATGAGTCATGGTTGTGTTGCCTTCTTGGCCACTGTTGTTGAGGCGCCTTCGGCGATGCCTGGACTCGAGGACATTCCTATCGTCCGAGAGTATCCAGATGTGTTTCCTCCCGAGCTATCGACTATGCCGCCGGATCGAGAGATTGAGTTCGTGATTGACGTGGTCCCTGGAACCACGCCAATCTCTAAGGCACCCTACAGAATGGCACCAACATAATTGAGAGAGTTAAAGGCTCAGCTTCAGGATCTCTTGGATCGCGGGTTTGTGCGTCCTAGTGTTTCTCCTTGGGGAGCCCCGATTCTTTTTTGTGAAGAAAAAGGACGGGTCACTTAGGCTTTGTGTGGACTACAGGGAATTGAATAAAGTGACCGTCAAGAACAAGTATCCACTTCCTCGGATTGATGATTTATTTGATCAGCTTCAGGGAGCCACGGTTTTCTCGAAGATAGATCTGCAGTCCGGTTACCACCAGCTGAGGGTGAGGGCCGAGGATGTGTCCAAGACGGCGTTCCGATCTCGGTATGGGCATTACGAGTTTACAGTGCTACCTTTTGGTTTGACGAATGCCCCGGCGGCGTTCATGGATTTGATGAACCGAGTCTTTCAGCCATACTTGGACCGTTTCGTGGTGGTTTTCATTGATGACATCCTGATTTACTCCCGTAGCGACCTTGAGCACGAGGAGCACTTGAGGTTAGTGCTGCAGCTTTTGAGGGAGAAAAAGCTGTATGCGAAGTTAAAGAAGTGCGCCTTTTGGCTTCGGGAGGTTTCTTTCTTGGCCATATTGTTTCAGCCGCAGGAGTGGTAGTGGACCCGGCAAAGATAGCTTCGGTTCGGGATTGGCCTAGACCTACGACGGTGACAGAGATTCGGAGCTTCGTGGGCCTTGCGGGCTACTACCGTCGTTTTGTTGAGGGCTTTGCGAAGCTCTCTTCTCCCCTCACCAAGTTGACCAAGAAAGGGGTAAAATTTGTTTGGACAGAGCAATGCCAGCAAAGCTTCGAGGATTTGAAGCAGAGGTTGATTTCAGCTCCAGTTCTTGCACTACCGGTTATGGGAGAGGGGTATGTGGTTTACAGTGATGCCTCCCACAGCGGCCTTGGTTGCGTGTTGATGCAACATGGGAGGGTGATTGCCTATGCTTCTCGCCAGTTAAAGGACTATGAGAGGAATTACCCTACCCATGACCTTGAGCTCGCTGCTGTGGTTTTTGCCTTGAAGCTCTGGCGGCACTATTTGTATGGCGAGCGCTGTGAGATTTTTACCGATCATCAGAGTTTGAAGTACCTGTTCACCCAGAAGGAACTCAACCTGAGGCAGCGCCGGTGGCTTGAGTTATTGAAGGACTTTGACTTGAGCATTCTCTATCATCCCGGCAAGGCTAACGTGGTCGCGGATGCTTTGAGCAGGCGAGCAGGGCAGACCTTGAGTATGCTTATTACCCAGCAGAGACCACTGAGAGAGCAGCTGAGGAGTTTAGAGATAGAGGTTGTGTCCCCGGGGGTTTCGGCAAGACTTATGTCTATGGTCTTGCAACCCACTCTACTGGACAGGATTAGAGAGAAGCAGAGTGGGGACCCCTATCTTCTCAGGATTCGAGACCAGATCCGACTTGGTCAGAGCGGGGACTTTTCTGTGGACGTCGCGGGAGTACTCAGGTACAGGGACCGCATTTGTGTACCGGCGGACGTGGATATTAGAGAGCTGATCCTGAGGGAGGCTCACTATACACCTTACACCCTCCATCCTGGGGGAACTAAGATGTATAGGGATTTGAAGACTCAGTTTTGGTGGCAGGGCTTGAAGAGGGATGTTGGTAGGTTTGTGGCCCGCTGTCTAACTTGCCAACAGGTTAAGGCGGAACATCAGGTTCCTGCTGGCAAGTTGCAAAGCCTACCAATCCCTGAGTGGAAATGGGAATGTGTCACCATGGACTTTATTGTGGGTCTGCCGAGGACTCAGGGAGGAGCCGATGCCATTTGGGTGATCGTTGACAGGTTGACTAAATCTGCTCACTTTTTGCCGATTCAGTCAGGTTGGGCCTTGGAGAGATTAGCGCAGTTATACCTTGACGAGATCGTGAGGCTTCATGGAGTGCCAGCTTCTATTGTATCGGATAGGGATCCCAGATTCACCTCTCAGTTTTGGAGGAGCTTGCAGACGGCTATGGGAACCCAGCTTCAGTTCAGCACTGCCTTTCACCCACAGACCGACGGACAGTCTGAGTGGACGATTCAGACTTTGGAGGACATGTTGAGAGCTTGTGTCCTGAGTTTTAGTGGCAGTTGGGATCGACACTTGAGACTTGCAGAGTTTGCCTACAACAATAGCTTCCAGGCGAGTATCATGATGGCGCCCTTTGAAGCATTGTATGGTAGGAAATGTCGATCACCTCTTTGTTGGAGCGATGTGGGTGAAAGAAAAACCTTGGGGCCTGACTTGCTCTTGGAGGCTGAGGAGAAAGTCAAGGTTGTTCGGCGCCACTTGGTCACTGCTCAGAGCCGACAAAAGAGCTACGCCGATAGAAGGAGGCGAGACTTGGTGTTTCTAGTGGGAGACCATGTGTTTTTGAAAGTCTCGCCCTCTCGAGGGATTCGGCGCTTTGGGGTGCGCGGGAAGTTGAGCCCGCGTTTTATCGGCCCTTTTGAAGTTCTAGAGCGTGTTGGACCTGTTGCCTATCGTGTTGCTCTACCGCCGCGGCTAGCCTGTACTCATGATGTTTTTCATGTGTCAGTTTTGAGGAGGTATGTCTATGATCCCTCTCACATCGTGGACTTCACTGCTTTGGAGCTGGACGATGAGCTGCATTTCCGTGAGCGCCCGATTCGAATTCTTGCTCGAGAGACGAGAGAATTGCGAAGTCGGGTCATACCTTATGTGAAGGTACTGTGGAGCCACCATGATGAGAGAGAGGCTACTTGGGAGCCCGAGGATGAATTGAAGACTACCTACCCGCACTTATTTGAGGCCCCCTCCTGACTTTTGAGCTTTTGGGGTTTCGAGGTCGAAACCGTTTGAAGGGGGGGAGAGTGTAGAGTACCGATTTTTGGATTGAGCTTTCTGACTCCACCGGCGAGCCTTTTGACTGGAAAAAGGCGTGAGCGCGTGTATTTTTGATTTACAGCGGTGTTCGGGTGGTTCCGGACGGCGGCGGAGGCGCCGGGGTCGAAAAGTGAGTTGTCGTGACCCTATTTATTATTTTATTTATTTAATTTCCTTAATTTAATTAGATGTTTTGTTTCCTTTCTTTAGTGCTGTTGGTGGAGAGAGTGTGGTTGGCTGAGGGGGGGGAGTGCTAATTAGTGTGGGTAGCTGCTGCTAATTAATTAGTGGTGGGTAGGTGGGATTTAATTTCTTTCCACTTTTATTTAACTCCTTCTCACTCTCTCTCTCGAACCACCTCTCCACTCACTTCCCTGCCTTTCTGTTGGTGGTCTGAAGCAAAGGGTGAGAAAAAGGAGAAGAAGAGGAAGAAGAAGAGGGTTGGAGGAGGGTTCTTGGGCTTGTATCTTCCCCTCGCTGCGACGGTGTGGAGTCGAGCGGAGCTTGCGGGCCGACAATAACAAGGTTGGTATTTCGTTATTGTTGCAAGTGGGTTTTGGCTTCTCCCCTCTCCTCTCCTTCTTTTTGCTTTCTTTTTCTTCTGCGCAGCGTCGTGTGGGCTGAGTGCCGAGGCGTGGCGCTACTCGCGCCGTTTGCGCAATTGCGGCGGCGCGATCTGAGTGGGCTGAGGCTGCGCGTGCGCGCATGCTGTCGCGCGCAGGCACGCGCCCTGCTGCCACATTGAGCAGCAGGGCGCCGGCGGCCGGGTTGTGGCGCTGCTCGCAGCAGGCGCCGCTGCGCGGGCGCGCAGGAGCACCACGCGCAGCAGGCGCCCTGCCGCTGTGGTCGTGCAGCAGAGCGCCAGGCCGCAGCGGCCCCTGGGCGCCCCGCCGGGGGGGGGCGCAGTGCGTGCGCAGTGCCGCGGGCACTGCGCGGACCGCGCGCAGTGCCGCGGGCCCCTCGCGGGCCGCGCGCGGCACTGCGGTGCTTGCGCAGTGCCGCGGGCACTGCGCGGACTGCGCGCAGTGCCGCGGGCCCCTCGCGGGCCGCGCGCGGCACTGCGGTGCTTGCGCAGTGCCGCGGGCACTGCGCGGGCCGCGCGCAGTGCCGCGGGCCCCTCGCGGGCCGCGCGCGGCACTGCGGTGCTTGCGCAGTGCCGCGGGCACTGCGCGGACCGCGCGCAGTGCCGCGGGCCCCTCGCGGGCCGCGCGCGGCACTGCGGTGCTTGCGCAGTGCCGCGGGCACTGCGCGGGCCGCGCGCAGTGCCGCGGGCCCCTCGCGGGCCGCGCGCGGCACTGCGGTGCTTGCGCAGTGCCGCGGGCACTGCGCGGGCCGCGCGCAGTGCCGCGGGCCCCTCGCGGGCCGCGCGCGGCACTGCGGTGCTTGCGCAGTGCCGCGGGAACTGCGCGGGCCGCGCGCAGTGCCGCGGGCCCCTCGCGGGCCGCGCGCGGCACTGCGGTGCTTGCGCAGTGCCGCGGGCACTGCGCGGGCCGCGCGCAGTGCCGCGGGCCCCGCGCGGGCCGCGCGCGGCACTGCGGTGTGTGCGCAGTGCCGCGGGCACTGCGCGGGCCGCGCGCAGTGCCGCGGGCCCCGCGCGGGCCGCGCGCGGCACTGCGGTGCGTGCGCAGGCCGCGGGCGGCCCTGGGTGCCGCGGCGGGCCCTGCAGGCCGCGCGCAAGGCGCGCGGGCCTGCCAGGCCGCGCGGGCGGCCCTGGGTGCCGCGGCGGGCCCTGCAGGCCGCGCGCAAGGCGCGCGGGCCTGCCAGGCCGCGCGGGCGGCCCTGGTTGCCGCGGCGGGCCTGCAGGCCGCGCGCAAGGCGCGCGGGCCTGCCAGGCCGCGCGGGCGGCCTGGTTGCCGCGGCGGGCTTGCCAGGCCGCGCGGGCGGCCTTCGTGCCGTGCGGCCGCGGGCAGTGCTGTTGCCGCACGGGCTGCGGCCCGGCCGCGCGCCGCGGTGAGGGTGCGATGGGCTTTCCGCGCCACACGCCCGGCGTTCGTCGTCGCCGGTTGGGTTTTCCGCCGCTTGAGGGCGGGTCGTTATCTTGGGTTTTCCTTCTGACCCCGGTTTTCTCCGATTTGCAGTGTGACTTAGTGTTGGCCCGATAGCGAGGTCGGCGGTGCGCGTTGTACTACTTCGAGCTGTAGGATCGCACCGGGACTTCTATTTGGCGCACGATTTTGCGACCTCTTCGCAGGTGGGTTGGTTTCCTCCGAGAGTGCTACGGAATGTCCATTTGACTTGCAAATGCAAGAGTGATGCGTCCTTGGAATGTCAGGTAAGCGTACAGCAGCTGTGTGAGTCGATGGTTATGGTTCCGACCAATACACGAGCTATGCTCTTAGGAGTGCGTTCTGGGACACTCAGTAGTATGCGACGCCCCTGGCTGAGTTACCAGGAGGGTGTCTCTCCCGGCCGAGTTACCGGGAAGCTTTATTCCCTGGCTGAGTTACCAGGAGGTAGGTTGCCCTGGCCGAGCTACCAGGAGGGTTTTCCTGGCCGAGATACCAGGCGTGAGTTCGCCCCTGGCCGAGTTACCAGGTGGCTGCGGGAGAAATGGCATGAGCGGGTGGTCATCGTGGATGATTTTTAGATGTCATTTCATATTGCATTGCATTACCGCATTTAGTGATAGATTTATTTACAGCTTCCCTTTCTGTATCTATCTATCTATCTATCTATCTATCTATCTATCTGTTTTACTTCCAGGGGACTTGGTGGGTTACCGTGGATTGGATACCGGTACCCACTGAGATCTGACTTTTCAGTTGATCTCACACCCGCTGTGTGTGGCAGGTGCTTCTGAGGCGGCCGCTTCTGGGTCGGTTCGTGCGGAGTCTTCCGACCGCGGCAAGGGCTTGGCCGTCTAGTGCCGTTTGGGTCTGTTGAGTCAGGTAGAGCTACTCGGGTATTTTTTGGTTCCCACTTTTGTATATGTTAGTGGTGGTGTACCCCCCTTTTTGGGAAGTAGCGGATGTTGTACCTGGATTGTACTTAGTAACTCTTGTATGCAGTTCACTTTCTTTTAGTGTTGCTTCTCCTTTGCTCTGATACTTGTATGGCTAGATCCCTTCTTGCAGGTTAGACGCTTCGTCTGTGCGGCAGTTTCCGCACAGACGGCGGGTCTGTTGGCGAGCCCGGGTCGCAGATTCGACCCCGGGGCGTGACACAGGCGGCTGCTTGAGAGAGATTGAGACAGTCGGACAGGACGCCCCACGTAAATCCCGTCCTCAAGCGGATGTGTGGTGGTGGGCAGGTGCGCTCCTAGTCGACAGGCGCAGGCTGACTGGCCCTATGGGCAGTTGTTGAGATTTGGGGACATGAGCGGGTGGTAGTGACATATGTTCTTAGATGGCTTTTCCTTCGAGCATAGTATTGAGGCATATAGTGGTAGATTCATTTCCAGCTTGCATATCTATCTATCTATCTATCTATCTATCTATCTGTTTTTGCCTCCAGCGGACTTGGTGGGCCACCGTGAGTTCTGGCAGCGGTACCCACTGAGATCTGCCTTGCAGTTGATCTCACACCCGCTGCGTGTGACAGGTGTTCCTGAGGCGTCTTATCCAGGCTTGGCTCGTGCGGAGTCCTCTGACCGAGGTAAGGGCGTCGCCGACTAGTTCCTACCCGAGTCGGTCGAGTCAGAGATAGAGTGACCTGTACCTTTTTGGTTTCCTCTTTTGTATTAGACAGTGGCACTGTACTTATGTTTTATGAGATAGTGGACTCATGTATTTGGACTCTTTACTTAGTGATTTCAGTTTCTGTTTTATCTCTTCTGCATCGCTCCTTTTCCGCTCTGATACTTGTGTAGCGAGAGATCCCTTTGCAGGTTGGACGCTTCGTCTGTACGGCAGTTTCCGTACAGACGGCGGATCTGTTGGCGAGGCCGGGGCGTGGTTCGACCCCTCCCGGGGCGTGACAGATTTAGGTGGTATCAGAGCCTAGGTGAATAGGTCATTGGGGACTTAGAGACCCTAGGCTTTTGGTTGGACGGTAGGATGACTGTCGTGAGAGACGAGATTGTAGCGAGAGTCATGATTGAGTTGCAACTCCCCCAGAGGGTTGGGGCGAGTGATTTTACGTGTTAACCCGCTAAAAGTGGTTATGTTGGCTGCAGACAGCATAATACTTTAGGACGGGTAACATGTTTAGACTGTCGCTTGATTGGGTCGTGAGGGTTCTTTCTCTGACACTTGTTTTCCTTATTGCAGTTGCCCTAGATGCCTCCGAGACGTCGCTCGACGACGAGGGCACTTTCTGCGGCTGATGACGAGCCCGAGCAACAGGAGGCCGCGCAGGGCGAGGTCCAGGAGCTGCGGGCCCAGGTGGCCCAGATGTCTGAGGCGTTGCGACGCCAGGAGGAGGCGGCCAAGCGCCAGGAGGAAAGTATGGAGCGGATGATGAGGTTACTCGAGCAGAGGACATCACCAGCTGCACCTC
This sequence comes from Tillandsia leiboldiana, assembly GCA_029204045.2. Classification (NCBI taxonomy): domain Eukaryota; kingdom Viridiplantae; phylum Streptophyta; class Magnoliopsida; order Poales; family Bromeliaceae; genus Tillandsia; species Tillandsia leiboldiana. The sequence continues at coordinate 11,850 of JAQNDB010004265.1, read as the reverse complement.
CAATGGCGACTTCGTCGACCTCGTCTCCGATCGCCCCGTTGTCAGAGGCAGAGCAGAAGGAGCTCACGGATCGGCTATCCTACATGTCCAAGTTTCGCCCTCCGCTTTTTGCAGGACAGAGCTCGGAGCCTTGGGAGGCGAAAAACTGGATTACAGCGATGGAGAAGTTATTCGAAAACCTGTTCATCAAGGAAAAGCATCAAGTGCATCTAGCCACTCACTTCTTGGAGAAAGACGCCGAGACCTGGTGGCGTCGTGTTCGGCCTGTGGGACCGCCGGGCGTACCTTTGCTGTCTTGGGCTGAGTTTCGTGCTTTGCTGCTCGGGGTCTACTTTCCCGACAGCGCAAAGCAGAAGCTAGAGGGGGATTTGCGGCGGCTGCAGCAGGGGGATCGGCCCCTCGCGGCGTATGTTCTTGAGTTTCAGCGGCTTTTGGGAAGCGTGCCTCACGTTGCCCGGGATGAGGCCCAGAGGGTTGAGCTGTTTGAGAGAGGTCTGCACAAGGATATTTACCCTCATGTTCACTCTTTTAGAGCCCAGACTTTGGATGCGGCGATTGATCACGCACAGTGGGTTGACAGAGGATCCGTGGTTATGTCTGAGCAGGGGTTGGCGCCTGGGGCTAGTTCGGGGGAGAAGCGCCCGGCGCCATCTGAGATTGGGCAGTCTAGCAGGCCGAGGCCCCCGAGACCGCCACCGTTCCAGCCTCGGGGCCGCGGGTCGCAGAGGAGGCAGGGATCGGGGGGCCCTCGTGTTACGGAATTTGAGTTGGCGTAGTTTCGTGAAAGTCTCAAGTCTTGAAGATTGAAGGTGAAGAAAGTTGGTTCATTTAACTCAATCTCAAGAAAGAAGAATTCAAAAGGATCAGGTATGTTTAACTAAAGAATTTGTGTGATCCGAATATTTCTTGTAGTGTAGAAACACTTGGAAGAATCTTTCATTGCATAAAAATCAAAAACTGGACTTGGGACTTGTTCAGGATCCGGATCAGGTTGTTCGATCCGGATCCCGAAGGTGGTTCGTTCATACATCGTCGCAATCCGGATCGTAGTCTCTTGATCCGGATCCCGAACGTTGAGTTTACCATCTACCTTGAACGATCCGGATCTTGCTTCACAATCCGGATCCCGAACGTTGATGTTTTGGTAAACTGTATGAACGATCCGGATCGTAGTCACATGATCCGGATCCCGAACCTTCGTTTTTCTGGAATTGGCTGATTCGTTATGACGATCCGGATCTCAGTTATCACGATCCGGATCGCCGTCCGTAAAAATCCAGAAATGGCAGGTTTTTGATTCTTATCTCCTTCCTAGGGTTTCTAACCTATAAATAGACCCTATGTCTTTCTTTCTAGGGTCAATCCACATAGCCGTCATTTTCATATATCATTTTATACGGCTATAGATCCACATATAGAGAAGAAAGGAAATCATTAGAGAATACTCTATGTTTCTTCATCTATATTGATTAGTTTGATTCAAGGTTTTCATACTCACATCTTGAGTTGAATCAAACTAATGAATACTTAGATGGTATTTCCGATCTATCTTTGATCTAAGTATTCGGCGGATCATCACCACCCAAAAACAACGATTTTCCCCAAAAATTGGCGCGTGGATTCGCGTGTCCTTGTGGATTCAAGGTTCAATCGCTCTCGTGGATTCGGAGCGAGGCACATTCGTGGATTCGAAGGGTGCTATTGGGTGAAGACCGTGGATTCGGTCGGACGTCGTGGATTCGACGTTGGACGCCGTGGATTCGGCGTTGGGCGCAGATCGTGGATTCGAGAAGCGTCGGAGCGAGCGGAGAAGATCCTCTAGGAGCGTATGGAAAAGGTTGAGTCATGAGTGTGTACGGTAAATCACCTTGTACGTGTTTTAATTCTAGTGGATTTCTGCCGTGTTATCGGTCCCGTGGTTTTTTACTCCGGTGATGGAGTTTTCCACGTAAAAATCTTGCGAGTTATTTTATTTTCCGCATTGGGTTTTATGGCAACGATTTTTGGAGTGTTTATACGTTTACACCTATTCACCCCCCTCTAGGTGTTTCTTCCCCTATTTAGATCCGTATTATATACGACCCAACAAGTGGTATCAGAGAGGGAATAGGGTTGTGAACAATGGTTGAAGGTGGAAACATCTATCGACCCCCTTTCTTTGATGGAACAAATTATGCGTACTGGAAAGTACGAATGAAAGCTTTTTTATCTTCCATCGACGAAAGGGTGTGGCATTCAATTGAATCAGGACGGACTCATCCAACTGAACTTATCTCTGATGTTCACACCTTAAAACCTAGGTCGAAATGGACCAAGGAAGAGTTTGAGTTATCTTCTTACAATGGCAAGGGAATTAATGCTATTTTTAATGCCTTATCTCAAACTGAATTCTCTCGCGTCTCGGCATGTGAGACTGCGAAAGAAATCTGGGATGTTCTCCAGGTTACACATGAGGGAACTAACCTCGTGAAGATTCAGAAACTGCAGATGCTTACGAGCAAGTTTGACTCTATCTTGATGGCAGAAAATGAATCTTTCACGGACTACTATACACGATTGCAAGACATCGTAAACTCATGTGCTAATCTGGGAGAGAAGATTCCAGAATTTAAGATTGTAAGAAAAATCTTAAGAACTCTTCCTGAACGATTTCGCCCAAAGGTTACTGCCATTGAAACTATTAAACACCCGGACGAAATACGTGTAGAAGAATTAGTTGGTTCATTACAAACTTATGAAATGACTTTTAATACTAACAATTCTTCTGGAAAAGCATCCACTTCTAAGTCTTCAGGATATGCGTTGAAAACAACTAAGGAAGAAGACGCGGATACATCCTCCTCAGACGATGACGAGAACCTTTCTATGGAGGAATTTGAGAAGCAGCTCGCTCTCTTGACAAGGAAGTTTCGCCGCAACTTCCGAAGGGGTAATTCAAGCAAATCTCCATCCTTCGGAAAGTCGAACAAAGGCAAGGGTACTCCAAGTCACAAGTCAAGGAAGCAGGAGAACTTCTCAAAGGATAAGAAAAGTTCAGAAGGACAACTGCAATGCTTCAAATGTCGAGGCTACGGCCACATTGCAACGGAGTGTCCTAACAAGTATCCGGCAAAGAAGAAGGCGATGCAAGTCGTCACTTGGGATGACAACTCAACGTCAAATGAGTCGTCTTCAAGTGATGAAGAAAAGAGCTCCACCGCATTCCACGCGTCCACATCTTCACCCTTCATGTGCTTTATGGCAAATACATCTGAGTCGTTGTCCAACTCCACTGTTGAAAAGAACGCAACGGACAATGAATCGGATGATTCGGAAGGTGAAGAGTTTGCTCTAGCCTATCACAGATCTTTACAGGATTTAAAGAAACCGGCTAAGCAAAACAAGGGGTTGAGAGGGAGATTGCAGGATCTCGAAGAAGAAGTAAAAAGGGTAACTTCTCTCTCGACCGATCTTGAAGTGGAAAGGGATAGTTTGATAAAAGCAAATGTTTCCCTTCAAGAGTCCAATGAGCAGCTCGAGAAGAACTATATAGATATGGTGAACAAAGCAAACTACTTCTTGAAGCTCTATGGCGAGGGCCGACAGGAAAGACGGGAAATGACAGAGACCATTCTCCAACTCAAGGATGACTTAGAACAATTCTCTTTAGGAAGGAGTAAGTTGGATAAACTCCTTGGTCTTGGTCAAACAAATCGGTTCGGCCTCGGGTACACTCAAACTGGAAACAGTCCAAGTTCGAGTGGGACAGTCTTTGTGCCTCAGTCGGTATCTCCTCCTCCGACACCGGAATTCAAGACAAACAACGACAACAAACCTACCTCATCCTCTTCGGAATCGTCAAGCTCAAAGGTATGTTTTCGTTGTAATTTTGCAGGGCACTTCAAAAGAAATTGCGAGATTGGAGCTCAAAGAACAAATCAACCACATCTTGCAATTGCTACCAATAAGCTCACTTCCGGAATTCAAGGAAGGATTTTTCAAAAGAAAAGAACATTGGTAGCACCTCAAACAAGACGATGACAAAAGAAAAAGATCAATCATACAAGACGTCGTCTTCAAGGAGAATCTCTCAACCTTTACCAACATACTCCAAAACTCAAAAGGTTTGGGTATGCAAAGGTGAAACCCCTCCTTGTCTTTAATCGTTCTGCGATTAAATCTTGTATAGTTTATGTAGACTATTTTCTTTTCTTCTTTTTCTTTTGGCCAACTCGTCAACCATCCTTGCAAGGTAAATTGTATATTTTTTATTGGTTGATGATTTCTCTCGGTTTTCTTGGGTAGCATTTTTGAGAGAGAAAGCTGATACGTTTGACTCTTTTCATGAGATTTGCCATCGTATTATGATTGAAAAGAATGAAAAGATCATTCGTGTTAGAAGTGATAGGGGTGGAGAATTCATAAATTCAAAATTCATTGACTTTGTACTTCAAATGGCATTAAACATGAATTCTCGGCACCCTATACACCTCAGCAAAATGGTGTTGTTGAGCGCAAAAACAGGGTTGTTCAAGAGATGGCGCGTGTGATGCTTCATAGCCGGAAATTACCGCTACATTTTTGGGCTGAAGCTGTGAACACCGCTGTCTATGTCATTAACAGAGTGTATTTGCGCCAGGAACCTTGAATACACCATATGAGCTGTGGTTTAGTAGAAAACCGGATATCAAGTACTTTCGTATCTTCGGGAGTCGATGTTACATCTTACGTGACCGTGAAAATCTTGGAAAGTTCGACTCTCGAAGTGATGAAGGGATCTTTTTGGGTTATTCTACGAATAGCAGAGCATATCGAGTATTTAACATCGAATCTAAGACGATCGTAGAATCTATAAATGTTAAAGTAGATGAAGCTTCTCACTTTGAATCTGAAAAATCTACCCTCGATATCTCTCTAGATGATGATTCTCCTGCTAGTGCATCTTCTCATGATAATACTTCCAATATTAATGATGCATCTAATGGTTCTTCTAGTTTATCTGATGTGCAGGAATCATCTCGTGTACCTCCGAGTACTCCGTTTCAACAAACGCTACGAATCTCCAAGGATCATCCGGAATCGAACATCATTGGAGATCCACAAGAAGGAGTTAGAACTCGAAGGCAGTTGGTTTGCGGATTTGCTTGCTACGTATCCTTAATCGAACCAAAGACAATAGATGAAGCTCTTCAGGATGACTACTGGATTAAAGCTATGCAGGAAGAGCTCCATCAATTTGAGCGAAACAAAGTCTGGGAATTAACGAAGCCTCCAAAGCAACATAATGTGATAGGTACCAAATGGATCTTCAAGAACAAGAAAGATGAAGATGGTACTATCATCAGGAACAAGGCACGACTAGTTGCTCAAGGCTACTCTCAAGTAGAAGGTATAGACTTTGACGAAACTTTCGCCCCTGTAGCTAGACTCGAGTCCATTCGTATATTGTTTGCTATTGCTTGTCATTTTAAAATCAAATTATTTCAAATGGACGTCAAGAGCGCATTTCTAAATGGGTTTTTAAATGAGGAAGTTTATGTAGCTCAACCGAAAGGTTTTGTAGATCATAAACAACCTAACCATGTTTTCGTTTGAAAAAGGCTCTTTACGGTCTGAAACAAGCACCGCGAGCATGGTACGAAAGGTTAACAAAGCACCTTTTGGAGAAGGGCTATACTCGAGGGGGAGCTGACAGGACTCTCTTTGTGAAGCATTATCAAAACAATTTCATTGTAGCACAAATCTATGTCGATGACATTGTATTTGGTGCACAAAAGATAATGATGCTTCTAAATTCGCGGAGACCATGGAAAAGCGAATTTGAGATGTCCATGATGGGCGAATTGTCTTATTTTCTTGGATTGCAAATTAAACAAAATGATTGAAGGTATTCACTTGAGTCAATCCAAGTATGCACTGGAGTTGGTCAAAAAGTTTGATCTAGAAAATTGTAAAGATTTTCCAACTCCAATGGGAACTAGCCACAAGGGACTTGGAAGTGAATCACATAGTGAGAATGTAGACGAGAAACTGTATAGAAGTATGATTGGAAGTCTACTTTACCTCACGGCTAGTCGCCCGGATATATCCTTTAGTGTTGGGATTTGCGCGAGATATCAATCAGCACCAAAGGAGTTCACCTGAAAGCGGTGAAACGGATCATCCGGTACATCAAAGGATCAATTAATTTCGGAATTTGGTATCCTATGGGAACAAGTCTGGACATTGTTGGATACTCAGATGCCGATTGGGCAGGATCAGTGGATGATCGAAAAGCACGAGTGGTGCATGCTTCTATCTTGGCCATTGCCTTGTTGCATGGCACAGTAAAAAGCAGAATTGCATAGCACTCTCGACTGCCGAAGCGGAATACATTTCAGCTGGAAGTTGCTCAACTCAACTCATTTGGATGAAAAGCGTATTGAGGCGACTTCCGCATTTCAGCATCTTCGGTAACAATACTTTGTGACAACACTAGTGCTATTAACATTTCTAAAAACCCTGTGTTGCACTCTAGAACAAAACATATTGAACTTAGATATCATTTTCTTAGAGAGCTAGTTGAATCAAATACTCTTCAACTTTCATATATTTCAACTGAAGATCAATTAGCTGACTTTTTAACAAACCTTTGGATCAAAAACGTTTTATTCATTTACGAAAAGCAATTGGGATGCTTTCTTTGAAATAAACTTCTTTTTGAAACCTTTGCTTAAAATAGGTTTTGTATTTGTTTTTGTTTTGTTCATTATCTATGTTTGTACATAGGACATTAATTGAGCATTGATTATAATTGACTTTAATTGCATCTTTTCGCACATTTAGAAATTTATTATGCTTTTGCCATCATAATATTTCACTGTTGCAATGATCATTTATGTTAATTAAAATCATCTTCTAAAGTGATCAAAGTCAATTTCTCTCTCTATGATCTCTTGGTATAGTCATTATCTTATTTGACTGTTTAGTCGAGTATGAAATCGAGATCAATTTTTGGTTGAATACTTTATATCTTAAATAATTGATAGCCAATTGAGGGGGAGTCTTAGAAAAGGTAAAATGCTCAAAAGATGTGGAAAGAGTTACATCCCAATGAGGAGTGTGAAAAACTACCACCACATGGTAGGAAAGAGCTACCACCTCGGTCGTCCGAGTATTGTGTGCAGCTACCACATGTATACCAAGCATGGTTGTTCAAATTTTTGATTAAGTAAAATGCATGTTGAAATACTTGACTCTGTCAAAATTTCAAGGTTGGTATAAGGTGGGATTTTAATGAAAGATGCTCAAAGAGCCACTCTCTTCAACAGATTGTCTAGATACATTATCTATTATATTTGGGATTTCAAACATCTATTGATCTTTGTATTTCATTTTCTTTACCGAATTGATGATTGATAAAGGCATTACTCATAAGATCAAGTTAGATGTAATTGAATGTGTTCAACTTTAAGGGATTTAATTTTTGTAAATTTTCGTTTCATTTTTGGATATTATTGATAGATTTGGCATAATCTAATTCTTGTTGTATGAAACGATGATTTTTGTTTAAAGTTGATACACATTTGTGCTTACAATCTTTTTCTGGTTTTTCTTGAATTTCTCTGAAATTTCTCTAAAGAAAAAGTTGGGGCCGATCCGGATCGGGCTAGATGATCCGGATCCCGAACGCAGGAATTCTTCTGCGGGCTGACGATCCGGATCGTATCTGCCGATCCGGATCCCGAACGCAGTTCTTACTGCGGGTAGCCGATCCGGATCGCAGTTATGAACTGATCCGGATCGCGGCTAGGTTTATAAGGAACGAAAGGGGTTTTTTGATTTCTTTACTCCAATCTTTTGTTCCGAAGTTTCCAGAGCCTCTCTCTCTAGATTTCATCCTTCCTGGAAGCTTTCAAACTCAGGTTTCTTCAATTCCAAGTAATTTTATTGATCAAAATCTCGGTTTTTCATCGTTTTCTTCTTTTCCTCCTCAAACGCACGAATTTCGTGGATCACTTTGTTTGTGGATGGTTTTTGATCAAATTTCTTTTGAAATAAGAACTCTGGGTAGATTCAGTTTTGATTATATGCTAGGGATTCTCGTGATTAAACGGATTTTTAGGCTTCGATTTCTAAAATTTCGTTTTAGGGCATATAATAAGGTTTTTTCGAAAATCATGCATTGATCTATTTTTAGAAGTCCTTTTGCAAAACTATTTGATTCTTAGTCTCTCTACATGATAATGATTCTGTTGGATACAATTTTTTCAATTTTTGAAAACTAAGAATTTTTGTGTTCTTGAGTTGGTTTTCACAGGACACCTTCTTAACTCAAGCACTTTGATCAATGGCACTCTCTTGGTTAATCCTTCTCTTGGCTATGGTTCAACGATGCACAAGTACATCTGTTAAAAGGGAAGAGATAAGAACTCAAAGAAGACGAAAGCTGAAAGGAACATTGATGATGAAGAATGGGATGAATTTTCAAAGATGTTCAACAGAAGATTGATAAGGAAACACAGGAAATGCTGCAAAAGGGCTCAATGAAATCTGCATCAAGAAGAAAGCAGTCACAAGACGAAAGAATGTCCTAAGAAGTGAAAGTTATCAAGCCCTTACTAGAGCTCGCTCACTCTCTGGGGTTCTACAAACTGAATCTCCATGGGTTACGGGATCGGATGCAATCTGCCTTAACGCATCCATCTCACTCGAAAAGACAGGATACAGACGCTGCTGTATTGGAATCGCTTCGCCAGGAACAACCAAGAACTGCACAAGAGAGGATATCGAAAGACTTCTTTTCCTCTGAACACAAGAAGATCAAGAAGAAGTGTTCAACTATTTCGACAATGCTTAAAGGGATTGAGCAAGCTGAGTTGTACCAGCTCAGACTCCTCCGACTGAACTGCACCTTCTTTTCCTTTTGTGCAGGATTTTGATTTTAGGATTTAGTTTTATACTTACGTTAGCTAGTTCTCAGGTTTTACATTTTATTGGAACTTTTTACTCTCCTCACATTTCGTAGTCTTAACTACATTTTGGCTTTGTTTTGTGACAAAAAGGGGGAGAGAGTAGAGAGAACTTTGAACAATGAATGATGAGTGAATGAATATCAAGGTACAGGGAATGTGAACACATCAAGGTAAGGAATCTTGATGATGAAGATTTTGTAACATCAAGGTAAGTATCTCTTCAACTTCAACTTGAGGTTTTTTCTTGTGTTTGAATGCATGCCTCGACTAACTATTTGCTAACTATTTGGGCATGTAATATAACTAACAAGTTGATGTTCACTAACAAGTTTGTGACACTTGGTTTTTGATTGCATAGAAGATATGTTGGTTCTTAACTCTGATCAATTACATATCTATATATATATAAGTTTGTCACAAACATGTTCATGACATTTGGTTTTTACGTGCAAAGAAGATATGTTGGTGTTTTTTTAACTATGATCAGTTTACATATCTGAATATAAATGTCATGGTAAGTATAAATGAGTTTAAACTTCATCTCTGTTTGTGGTTTTTGAATGATACAAAATTCTTGAGGTATCTAACGATTTCTTTTGTCAAGAATGATTTCTTTTTGCAGAGAGTACAGATGTCTAAGTCTAGAGTCTGTTTTAGGAGTTTAACTCATGTATTGTATTTTGGATCTCCATTGTAAATTTTTGTTGTATGGTGATAGCAACAAAAATATCTTTTTGAATTTTCTTTAGTGGATCTGTGTTTTGTCACGAAACCGCCAAAGGGGGAGATTGTTACGGAATTTGAGTTGGCGTAGTTTCGTGAAAGTCTCAAGTCTTGAAGATTGAAGGTGAAGAAAGTTGGATCATTTAACTCAATCTCAAGAAAGAAGAATTCAAAAGGATCAGGTATGTTTAACTAAAGAATTTGTGTGATCCGAATACTTCTTGTAGTGTAGAAACACTTGGAAGAATCTTTCATTGCATAAAAATCAAAAACTGGACTTGGGACATGTTCAGGATCCGGATCAGGTTGTTCGATCCGGATCCCGAAGGTGGTTCGTTCATACATCGTCGCAATCCGGATCGTAGTCTCTTGATCCGGATCCCGAACGTTGAGTTTACCATCTACCTTGAACGATCCGGATCTTGCTTCGCAATCCGGATCCCGAACGTTGATGTTTGGTGAACTGTATGAACGATCCGGATCGTAGTCACATGATCCGGATCCCGAACCTTCGTTTTTCTGGAATTGGCTGTTTCGTTATGACGATCCGGATCTCAGTTATCACGATCCGGATCGCCGTCCGTAAAATTCCAGAAATGGTTGGTTTTTGATTCTTATCTCCTTCCTAGGGTTTCTAACCTATAAATAGACCCTATGTCTTTCTTTCTAGGGTCAATCCACATAGCCGTCATTTTCATATATCATCTTATACGGCTATAGATCCACATATAGAGAAGAAAGGAAATCATTAGAGAATACTCTATGTTTCTTCATCTATATTGATTAGTTTGATTCTAGGTTTTCATACTCACATCTTGAGTTGAATCAAACTAATGAATACTTAGATGGTATTTCCGATCTATCTTTGATCTAAGTATTCGGCGGATCATCACCACCCAAAAACAACGATTACCCCAAAATCGGCGCGTGGATTCGCGTGTCCTTGTGGATTCAAGGTTCAATCGCTCTCGTGGATTCGGAGCGAGGCACGTTCGTGGATTCGAAGGGTGCTATTGGGTGAAGACCGTGGATTCGGTCGGACGTCGTGGATTCGACGTTGGACGCCGTGGATTCGGCGTTGGGCGCAGATCGTGGATTCGAGAAGCGTCTGGAGCGAGCGGAGAAGATCCTCTAGGAGCGTATGGAAAAGGTTGAGTCGTAAGTGTGTACGGTAAATCACCTTGTACGTGTTTTAATTCTAGTGGATTTCTGCCGTGTTATCGGTCCCGTGGTTTTTTACTCCGGTGATGGAGTTTTCCACGTAAAAATCTTGCGAGTTATTTTATTTCCGCATTGGGTTTTTATCGCAACGATTTTTGAGTGTTTATACGTTTACACCTATTCACCCCCCTCTAGGTGTTTCTTCCCCTATTTAGATCCGTATTATATACGACCCAACAAGATCTCACAGACAAAGATCTCTAAAAGTGGAAATAAAAAATATGCTGACTGTATAAGGATCTCCAATGAAGGGGTATGCTACTCTCCAAAAATAGGTAGGGATCTAGCTCGCGACTCCCTCGCCTCGACAACAACCGCAGAATCAGCAACACCCGCTAAAACTCTACAAAACAAGCAGCGAAAAGAAAGAGGAGGGAAAAAAAAACCCCCAACAGGTGGGAGAATACACCAAAAAAAGGGAGTTCTCAGTAGGTACGCCACCAGGCCCAACGATATGCCCACTAAGTCTACTAGAGCTAAGATAACTTGCAATAAAAACTGAAACAAAAAGCTGGATATACTCTATAGCTACCATGCCTTATCTTAAATGCTCAATGGGAAAAACCAAGAAAGGTATGCAACCACTAGCACATGACGTGCACAATCGACTACAACGATGTTGACTGCCACATCTGATCCAGTAAAGCCTGCGCCCACCTCAACCACCTCCCCTGCACGTGGCAGGAATTACGTAGGCTGTCCATAGGACTAAAATCGCTATCGCTAGTGGCCCAGCAGGTATAGTCAAAATCCACGCTCTCTCAGAACGGTAGACTCAAGATCCCAACATCTCGCACCAACGGTCGAACCACTCACAACGACCTAGGACTACCGCTCAACCAAACGGCTCCCAAAACACTAGACGGTCTAATCGCAGCTACAAGGACTCACTCAGCCTCAGGCACGAGGTGCACAATAAAAATACCTGCCTGAATAAACCCAATCAATGGACCAGTAAAACTGGTACTGCTTG
>JAQNDB010004264.1:0-24643 GCA_029204045.2 Tillandsia leiboldiana | reverse complement strand
GCGCGAAACCATTCTAAATAATACGACGGCGTCCCCCAATTACCCACGTGATCCATTATTACACCCGAAGCTCCATCACTTGCTGTCAAATTGTTGAAGAAGACACCCCACAGCCACGCACACATAGGCCTCCAGAAGCTGTGATCGCACTGTAGAAGCCCTGAAGAGATCGGGGTCAACACATTTGGTGAAGGGACCCGAATTCCCACTATGAGATTTTACTGTAGGTTAGTTTAGTGGACTTTGGTGGTCGTTTGGCGCAATTTGGACAACAAGGTGGACTTTGGGCTTAAAAAGGAGATACAGTGGGAAATTGGAGGGACCCGCCGAGTGTTTAGAGGGGGTTTTCGCGATGCGTAGATGTCAAATTTTGGACATCCTGTTACGAATTTGAGTTGGCTAGTTGTTGTGCAAGGTTCAAGTCTGAAGATTGAAGGTGAAGAAAGTTGGATCATTTAACTCAATCTCAAGAAAGAAGAATTCAACAAGGGATCAGGATGTTTAACTAAAGATTATTGGTGATCCGAATACTGTCTGTTGGTGAACCCACCTGGAAGAATCTTTAATGCATAAAAATCAAAAAAATGGTGTTCGGCATGTTCAGGATCCGGATCAGAGCCAGCGATCCGGATCCCGAATGTTGTTGTTTCATACATTACTTCAATCCGGATCGCAGCATCCCGAACGTTGAGTTTTGATTGTATGAACGTCCGGATCCCGAACGTGTGAGTTTTTTGAATTATATGAACGATAGGATCAGGCATTCCGATCGCGGATCCCGACCGTTTTTTTTTTCTGGAAACCGCTTTCTTGTACTGCAATCCGGATCGCCCAATCCGATCCGGATCGCCGTCCGTAAAATTCCAGAAATGTAGATTTTTATTCCTTATCTCCTTCCAAATGGTTCTAACCTATAAATAGACCCTATGACCTCTTTTTCTAGGGTGAATCCAATAAATCCAGATAGAGCGTAATAATCAAATATCATCTTATACGGCCCTAGATCCACATATAGAGAAGAAGGAATCATTAGATAATACTCTATGTTTCTTCATCTATATTGATTAGTTTGATTCTAGGTTTTCATACTCACATCTTGAGTGGAATCAAACTAATGAATACTTAGCTGGTATTTCCATCTATCTTTGATCTAAGTATTCGGCGGATCATCACCACCCAAAACAATGATTTACCCCCAAATCGGCGCGTGGATTCGAGTGTCCTTGTGGATTCAAGGTTCAACCGCTCTAGTGGATTCGTGAGCGAGGCACGTTCGTGGATTCCGAAGGGTTTGCTATGGGTGAAGACAGTGATGAGGTCGGGAGTCGTGGAATTCGACGTTGGACGCCGTGGATTTGCTTTTTTTTCGGGTTGGCGGCAGATCGTGTTCGAGAAAGTCGGCGAGGAGCGGAGAAGATCCTCTAGGAGCCTATGGAAAAGGTGAGTCGTGTTGGGTTATATGTAATACGGATCTAAATAGGGGAAAAAAACACCTAGAGGGGGGTGAATAGGTGTAAACGATAAACACTCAAAAAATCATTGCGATAAAAACCAATGCGGAAATAAAATAATACGCAAGATTTTTACGTGGAAAACTCCATCACCGGAGTAAAAAACCACGGGACCGATAACACGGCAGAAATCCACTAGAATTAAAACACGTACAAGGTGATTACCGTACACACTTACGACTCAACCTTTCCATACGCTCCTAGAGGATCTTCTCCGCTCGCTCCGCGACGCTTCTCGAATCCACGATCTGCGCCAACGCCGAATCCACGGCGTCCAACGTCGAATCCACGACGTCCGACCGAATCCACGGTCTTCACCCAATAGCACCCTTCGAATCCACGAACGTGCCTCGCTCCGAATCCACGAGAGCGGTTGAACCTTGAATCCACAAGGACACGCGAATCCACGCGCCGATTTTTGGGGTAAATCGTTGTGTTTTTGGTGGTGATGATCCGCCGAATACTTAGATCAAAGATAGATCGGAAATACCATCTAAGTATTCATTAGTTTGATTCAACTCAAGATGTGAGTATGAAAACCTAGAATCAAACTAATCAATATAGATGAAGAAACATAGAGTATTCTCTAATGATTTCCTTTCTTCTCTATATGTGGATCTAGAGCGTAAAGATGATATATGAAAATGACGGCTATTCGATTCACAGTGGATAACCCTAGAAAAAGAATCATAGGGTCTATTTATAGGTTAGAAACCCTAGGAAGGAGATAAGAATCAAAAACCTAACATTTCTGGAAATTTACGGACGGCGATCCGGATCGGATTAGCTGTGATCCGGATCGTCGTAACGAGTCAGCCAGTTCCAGAAAAAACGAAGGTTCGGGATCCGGATCGAAGTGCTTGATCGGATCGTTCATACAGTTCACCAAACATCAACGTTCGGGATCCGGATTGCGAAGCCTGATCCGGATCGTTCAAGGAAGATGGTAAACTCAGTGTTCGGGATCCGGATCAAGAGGCTACGATCCGGATTGAACTGGTGTATGAACGAACCACCTTCGGGATCCGGATCGAACAACCTGATCCGGATCCTGAACATGTCCCAAGTCCAGTTTTTGATTTTTATGCAATGAAAGATTCTTCCAAGTGTTTCTACACTACAAGAAGTATTCGGATCACACAAAATCTTTAGTTAAACATACCTGATCCTTTTGAATTCTTCTTTCTTGAGATTGAGTTAAATGATCCAACTTTCTTCACCTTCAATCTTCAAGACTTGAGACTTTCACGAAACTACGCCAACTCAAATTCGTAACAATCTCCCCTTTGGCGGTTTCGTGACAAAACACAGATCCACTAAAGAAAATTCAAAAAGATATTTTTGTTGCTATCACCATACAACAAAAATTTACAATGGAGATCCAAAAATTTAAAAACATGAGATAAACTCCTTAAAACAGACTCTAGACTTAGACATCTTTCTCTCTGCACAAAGAAATCATTCTTGACAAAAAGAGATCGTTAGATACCTCAAGAATATTTAGCATAAAAACCTAGTACAGAGATAGAGTTTATCTAACATCATGACATTTGAGAATTCAGATATGTAGAGAATCATAGTCAAAAACCAACATATCTTCTATGCATTCAAAACCAAATGTCAAAAAATGTTAGTCCAACATCAACTTGTTAATAATTACATGCCCAAATAGTTAGTCGAATAGTTAGTCGAGACATGCAAACAATCACAAGATGAAAACCAAAGTTGAAGTTTGAAGTGATACTTACCTTGATGTATACAAAATCTTCATCAGCAAGATTTTCACAATCATTGTTCAAGTTCCCTTGATGCATTCACATTCATTGACCTTGATTTCATCATTCATTGTAATCATTTCATAGTACCTTGATATTTCATCACTTGATCAAATTCTCGTTCAAAGTTCATTGTTCAAGTTCTCTCTAACTCTCTCCCCCTTTTTGTCACAAACAAAGCCAAATGTAGTAAGAAGAATGTTAAGGAGAGGAAAAAGTTCAATAAAAGTTCAAACTGAGAACTAAAGTAAAGTAAGTATAACTAAACCTACTAAAAACCTGCACAAAAGAAGGATTTAAAATATGCATAATACCCAGAAATAGAAGGATACGGATATTCAGACTCGTCTGAACTGATACAGCCGAGGATTTGGAATATCTTCTTTATTCGCTTGTTCATTGATGATTGATTTTATTTACCTCTTATTTCTTCCTTTACTCAATTAGTTCATTTGATATACGTTCTTGCTGTTGGAGAGCCTTTGCTGTTCTTTATAGATTGAGGTAACAGATGCATCATCATCAGAAGTTGATGGTGGTGTTCTTGTGCCGGAGGTGCTGGTTGAACGGGGAGCTGCTGCCGGTTGGCTGGCAGAGGCCGGTGCACGTTGTTGTTGTGCTCGTTTGCCGGTGAGAGAGGTATGATGGGTTCATCTGGCTTCGTCGAGAGAGATTCACAATTGTCGTCATTAATGGTGCCCAAACTGTACATGTATGAGCTCGCGCTTGTATCGACTTTAAACTTTCTAAGGATGCGCATGATAATCATTGGGTAGGGTAGTCTTTCTGTGGGATGAGAGTGTTCCACATACCGCGCCATCCTTGACCAAATGAGATAGGGAATATTCAAGTTTGCTCCCGCAATGCGGCCAGGATTTCTAAGAAGATAAAGGTATAACATTCTGTCCCATCGAAGAACCTTCGTATTCATGTTGGGAAGAATGTTGTAGCAGACAATGAAGTTTATATACCGATACTCTGGTCGTAGCTCTTTAGAGAAAAACAGAATTTCCGGTCGACCGAGTATTTGGAAGACAAATTCCATTAACTACAACTCTCCAGGAGTTGTCGTTGAAGCTTTGGGTTTTTAGGTAATGGAGTCCATCAGCTCTGGCTGTCATACCTAGCACAACTCCAATCAGCTGGGGTGTGACTTTGATTTTGATATTTTTAACCAAAGTGTGAAATTCACGACGTCCATCCTCGTGATCAATCAAACTTGCAGCGTTCTGATAAAACATTCGAACTGAGTGTGGACAGTACCCAGTAGTCTCAGGGAAGTTGCAAATTTGAGCAAGACCAACTTGGTCAAACAAAGTCCCAAAAGCTACAGATCGTTCCTTCATTGGTTGACATTGACATGTCTCTCGCCAATGCATTCCCTCTTCTCAAAATCCTTGATTCTGTCGGAGCTGATGAGTCTTGTGGAGGAGGCTGCCTAGCAACTGGTCCTCAATGGTAATTCCCTGAGCACTGCCTCTTTTTCTTGCACCGGTTTTTCTTTTGTTCCAACATGGACTTGGTTCCATTGGTGCTTTCCCTTTTTCAGCTGCAGTAGGTTTTGAAGCTTCAGCAGTTGCTTTCCCTTTGGAGACAATGGGAGCAGCTTGCTCGATTCGATGTTATCCCAGTCGATCGACTCTGTCTCTGATTCAGTGTCGGAATCAACCCTAGTCTTCTTTGCTTTCTTAGCCTTCTTAGGCTTGGCAGTATCCTTGACATGTACCATGAAAGCAAGTAGGAAAATAATCCAAGTGATCACCATTTTGATTGCTAGTGAAAAATGTATCCTGTGAGGACCAACTCAAGAACACATGAAAAATCGTCAATTTGAATATTTGAAACATTGATACCTAGACAATCATAATCATGTAGAGAAGCCAAGAATCAAATTAGTTTTGCAAAAAGACTTTTAAAACTAGAATCAATTGCATAATTTTCAAAAAATCCTTATTATATGCCCTAAAACCGAAATTTTAGAAATCGAAGCCTAAAAATCCGTTAATCAGGAGAGTACCTAGCATATAATCAAAACTAATCTACCCAGAGTTCTTATTTCAAAAGAATTTGATCAAAAACCATCCACAAACAAGGTTGATCCAAGAAATTCTCACGTTTGAGGAGGAAAAGAGAAAAACGGTGAAAAACCGAGATTTTGATCAATAAAACTTACTTGGAGTTGAAGAACTTGAGTTTGAAAGCTTCCAGGAAGGATGAAATCTAGAGAGAGAGGCTCTGGAAACTTTGGAACAAAAGATTGGAGTAAAGAATCAAAAACCCCTTTCGTTCTTTATAAAACCTATCCGCGATCCGGATCAGTTCATAACTGCGATCCGGATCGGCTACCGCAGTGAGAAACTGCGTTCGGGATCCGGATCAGCAGATACAATCCGGATCGTCAGCCCCGCAGAAGAATTCCTGCGTTCGGGATCCGGATCATCTAGCCCGATCCGCATCGGCCCCAACTTTTTCTTTAGAAAATTTCAGAGAAATTCAAGAAAAACCAGAAAAAGATTGTAAGCACAAATGGGTATCAACTTTAAACAAAAATCATCGTTTCATACAACAAGAATTAGATTATGCCAAATCTATCAATAATATCCAAAAATGAAACGAGAATTTACAAGAATTAAATCCCTTAAAGTTGAACACCTTCAATCACATCTAACTTGATCTTATGAGTAATGCCTTTATCAAATCATCAATTCAGTAAAGAAAATGAAATACAAAGATCAATAGATGTTTGAAATCCCAAATATAGTAGATAATGTATCTAGACAATCTGTTGAAGAGAGTGGCTCTTTGAGCATCTTTCATTAAAAACCCACCTTATACCAACCTTGAAATTTGACGGAGTCAAGTATTTCAACATGCATTTTACTTAATCAAAAATTTGAACAACCATGCTTGGTATACATGTGGAGCTGCACACAATACTCGGACGACCGAGGTGGTAGCTCTTTCCTCCATGTGGTGGTAGTTTTCACACTCCTCATTGGGATGTAACTCTTTCCACATCTTTTGAGCATTTTACCTTTTCTAAGACTCCCCCTCAATTGGCTATCATTATTAAGATATAAAGTATTCAACCAAATATTGATCTCGATTTCATACTCGACTAAGCAGTCAAATAAGATAATGACTATACCAAGAGATCATAGAGAGAGAGAAATTGACTTTGATCACTTTAGAAGATGATTTAATTAACATAAATGATCATTGCAACAGTAAAATATTATGATGGCAAAAGCATAATAAATTTCTAAATGTGCGAAAAGATGCAATTAAAGTCAATTATGATCTATGCTCAATTAATGTCCTATGTACAAACATAGATAATGAACAAAACAAAAACAAATACAAAACCTATCCTAAGCAAAGATTTCAAAAAGAAGATTATTTCAAGGAAAGCATCCCAATTGCTTTTCGTAAATGAATAAAACGTTTTTTGATCCAAAGGTTTGTTAGAATGTCAGCTAATTGATCCTCAGTTGAAATATATGAAAGTTGAAGAGTATTTGATTCAACTAGCTCTCTAAGAAAATGATATCTAAGTTCAATATGTTTTGTTCTAGAGTGCAACACAGGGTTTTAGAAATGTTAATAGCACTAGTGTTGTCACAAAGTATTGTTACCGAAGATGCTGAAATGCGGAAGTCGCTCAATACGCTTTTCATCCAAATGAGTTGAGTTGAGCAACTTCCAGCTGAAATGTATTCCGCTTCGGCAGTCGAGAGTGCTATGCAGTTCTGCTTTTTACTGTGCCATGCAACAAGGCAATGGCCAAGATAGAAGCATGCACCACTCGTGCTTTTCCGATCATCCACTGATCCTGCCCAATCGGCATCTGAGTATCCAACAATATCCAAACTTGTTCCCATAGGATACCAAATTCCGAAATTAATTGATCCTTTGATATACCGGATGATCCTTTTCACCGCTTTCAGGTGAACCTCCTTTGGTGCTGATTGATATCTCGCGCAAATCCCAACACCAAAAGATATATCCGGGCGACTAGCCGTGAGGTAAAGTAGACTTCCAATCATACTTTGATACAGTTTCTCGTCTACATTCTCACTATGTGATTCACTTCCAAGTCCCTTGTGGCTAGTTCCCATTGGAGTCGGAAAATCTTTATAATTTTCTAGATCAAACTTTTTGACCAACTCCATTGCATACTTGGATTGACTCAAGTGAATACCTTCATCATTTTGTTTAATTTGCAATCCAAGGAAATAAGTCAATTCGCCCATCATGGACATCTCAAATTCGCTTTCCATGGTCTCCGCGAATTTAGAAGCATCGTTATCTCTTGTTGCGCCAAATACAATGTCATCGACATAGATTTGTGCTACAATGAAATTGCTTTGATAATGCTTCACAAAGAGAGTCCTATCAGCTCCCCCTCGAGTATAGCCCTTCTCCAAAAGGTGCTTTGTTAACCTTTCGTACCATGCTCGCGGTGCTTGTTTCAGACCGTAAAGAGCCTTTTTCAAACGAAAAACATGGTTAGGTTGTTTATGATCTACAAAACCTTTCGGTTGAGCCACATAAACTTCCTCATTTAAAAACCCATTTAGAAATGCGCTCTTAACGTCCATTTGAAATAATTTAATTTTAAAATGACAAGCAATAGCGAATAGTATACGAATGGACTCGAGTCTAGCTACAGGGGCGAAGGTTTCATCAAAGTCTATACCTTCTACTTGAGAGTAGCCTTGAGCAACTAATCGTGCCTTGTTCCTGATGATAGTACCATCCTCATTTTTCTTGTTCTTGAAGATCCATTTGGTACCTATCACATTGTGTTGCTTTGGAGGCTTCGTTAATTCCCAGACTTTGTTTCGCTCAAATTGATGGAGCTCTTCCTGCATTGCTTTAATCCAGTAGTCATCCTGAAGAGCTTCATCTATGTTCTTTGGTTCGATTAAAGATACGTAGCAAGCGAATCCACAAACCAACTGCCTCCGAGTTCTGACTCCTTCTTGTGGATCTCCAATAATATTCGATTCCGGATGATCCTTGGAGATTCGTAACGTTTGTTGAAACGGAGTACTCGGAGATATATGAGATGATTCCTGCACATCAGATAAACTTGAAGAACCATTAGATGCATCATTAATATTGGAAGTATTATTATGAGAAGATGCACTAGCAGGAGAATCATCATCTAGAGAGATATCGAGGGTAGATTTTCCAGTTTCAAAGTGAAAAGCTTCATCTACTTTAACATTTATAGATTCTACGATCGTCTTAGATTCAATGTTAAATACTCGATATGCTCTGCTATTCGTAGAATAACCCAAAAAGATCCCTTCATCACTTCGAGAGTCGAACTTTCCAAGATTTTCACGGTCACGTAAAATGTAACATCGACTCCCGAAGACACGAAAATATTTGATATTGGGTTTTCTACTAAACCACAGCTCATATGGTGTATTTAAAGTTCCTGGGCGCAAGTAAACTCTATTAATGACATAGACAGCGGTGTTCACAGCTTCAGCCCAAAAATGTAGCGGTAAATTCCGACTATGAAGCATCACACGCGCCATCTCTTGAACAACCCTGTTCTTGCGCTCAACAACACCATTCTGCTGAGGTGTATAGGGTGCCGAGAATTCATGTTTAATTCCATTTGAAGTGCAAAAATCAATGAATTTTGAATTGATGAATTCTCCACCTCTATCACTTCTAACACGAATGATCTTTTCATTCTTTTCAATCATAATACGATGGCAAATCTCATGAAAAGAGTCAAACGTATCAGCTTTCTCTTTTAAAAATGCTACCCAAGAAAACCGAGAGAAATCATCAACCAATAAAAAAATGTACCATTTACCTCCCAAAGATGGTTGACGGGTCGGCCCCATTAAGTCCATGTGCAAAAGTTCCAAGGGCCGTTTTGTACCAACGTGGTTCAAGTTCTTGTGTGCAGTCCTAGACTGTTTTCCCTTTTGGCAACCACCACACACAACGTTTTGTTTAAATAAAAGCTTTGGAACCCCCTTGACCACGTCCTTGTTTGAAATTCTAGTAAGTTCCTTAAAATTTAAGTGACCTAGCCTTTCATGCCAAAGAGTTTCATTATTCAAAGCAGCTAAGTTACAATTTTCAGAAAATTTATTAGGAACAACATAACAATTGTTTTCAGATCTAACCCCTTTTAAAAAGAAGACATGGTCCTTATCAGTTACAACGCATTCAACAGATGAAAAGTTAACTGAAAAACCATTGTCGCAAAGTTGACTTATGCTTATGAGGTTAGTCTTAAGGCCATCAACAAATAAGACGTTTTTCAAAATCGGGCCATCTGGAATAGCTACCGTCCCTTTTCCAACAATTTTGGAAGATCGACCGTCTCCGAAAACAACGTGTCCTCCGGAGATTTTCTCAAGATTTTGAAAACTATTTTTGTCACCGGTCATGTGACGGGAACACCCGCTATCCAGATACCAAGACGAACTATCATATGCATGCAAGGAAACATTGGAAACAAGACAAGGGAAAATTTCACCTTTGCGCACCCAAACCCTTTTGGAGTGCGTCGGTAATGGTCGTGAAGTTATATGCATAGGTGAAGGCGTCTTGTTATAGCGATTGTTGTTCCTTGATGAGATCGTCTTGCGCGATGAACTACCAAGTCTCTTTTCATTTGAAAAGTTTTGCTTTGATTTTCGGGGAGGAGCCTTTTTGGTAGTTGTTGCAAGAGGTCCTTGAGATGAGCGTTCGACTCCCGTCTTGCAATATCTTCTTATGTGCCCTGAAACACCACAACGAAAACATACCTTAGATCTTGACGATCCCAAAGAGGATGAAGTAGGTTTGTTGTCGTTGTTTGTCTTGAATTCCGGTGTCGGAGGAGGAGATACCGACTGAGGCACAAAAACTGTCTCACTCGAACTTGGACTGTTTCCAGTTTGAGTGTATCCGAGGCCGAACCTATTTGATTGACCAAGACCAAGAAGTCTATCCAACTTACTCCTTCCTGAAGAGAATCGCTGTAAGTCATTCTTGAGTTGGAAAATGGTCTTTGTCATTTCCAGGTTATCCTGTCGAGCCTCGTTGTAGAGCTTTGAGAAGTGATTCGCGTTATCCACCAGATTTGTATGTTCCTTCTCAAGTTGCTCATTGGACTCTTGAAGGGAAGCATTTGCCTTTATCAGGTTTTCCCTTTCCACTTCAAGAGCGTTTGAGAGAGAAGTCGCTCTTTTTTCTTCTTCTTCGAGATCATGCACTCTCCCTCTCAAACTCTTGTTTTGCTTAGCCACTTTCTTTGAGTCCCTCAAAAGTCTGTGGTAGGCTAGAGCAAAATCTTCACCTTCCGAATCATCCGATTCGTTGTCCGTTGCGTTCTTTTCAACAGTGGAGTTGGACAACGACTCAGATGTACTTGCCATAAAGCACATGAAGGGTGAAGATACGGACGCGTGGAATGCGGTGGAGCTCTTTTCATCATCACTCGAAGACGACTCATTTGACGTTGAGTTGTCATCCCAAGTGACGACTTGCATCGCCTTCTTCTTTGCCGGATACTTGTTAGGACATTCCGTTGCAATGTGGCCGTAGCCTCGACATTTGAAGCATTGTAGTTGTCCTTCTGAACTTGTCTTATCCTTTGAGAAGTTCTCTTGCTTTCTTGACTTGTGACTTGAAGTACCCTTGCCTTTGTTCGACTTTCCGAAGGATGGAGATTTGCTTGAATTACCCCTTCGAAAGTTGCGGCGAAACTTCCTTGTCAAGAGAGCGAGCTGCTTCTCAAATTCCTCCATAGAAAGGTTCTCGTCATCGTCGGAGGAGGATGTATCCGCGTCTTCTTCCTTAGTTGTTTTCAACGCATAACCTGAAGACTTAGAAGTGGATGCCTTTCCAGAAGAATTGTTAGTAGTAAATGTCATTTCATAAGTTTGTAATGAACCAACTAATTCTTCTACACGTATTTCGTCCGGGTGTTTAATAGTTTCAATGGCAGTAACCTTTGGGCGAAATCGTTCAGGAAGAGTTCTTAAGATTTTTCTTACAATCTTAAATTCTGGAATCTTCTCTCCCAGATTAGCACATGAGTTTACGATGTCTTGCAATCGTGTATAGTAGTCCGTGAAAGATTCATTTTCTGCCATTAAGATAGAGTCAAACTTGCTCGTAAGCATTTGCAGTTTCTGAATCTTCACGAGGTTAGTTCCCTCATGTGTAACCTGAAGAACATTCCAGATTTCTTTCGCAGTCTCACATGCCGAGACGCGAGAGAATTCAGTTTGAGATAAGGCATTAAAGATAGCATTAATTCCCTTGCCATTGTAAGAAGATGAATCTAACTCTTCCTTGGTCCATTTCGACCTAGGTTTTAAGGTGCGAACATCACCAGTAAATTCAGTTGGATTAGACCATCCTAATTCAATTGATTGCCACACCCGTTCGTCGATGGAAATTAAAAAGGCTTTCATCCGTAATTTCCAGTACGCATAATTTGTTCCATCGAAGAACGGGGGTCGGTTGATGTTTCCACCTTCAACCATTGTTTACAACCCTATTCCCGCTCTGATACCACTTGTTGGGTTATATGTAATACGGATCTAAATAGGGGAAAAAAACACCTAGAGGGGGGTGAATAGGTGTAAACGCATAAACACTCAAAAAATCGTTGCGATAAAAACCCAATGCGGAAGTAAAAATAATACGCAAGATTTTTACGTGGAAAACTCCATCACCGGAGTAAAAAACCACGGGACCGATAACACGGCAGAAATCCACTAGAATTAAAACACGTACAAGGTGATTTACCGTACACACTTACGACTCAACCTTTTCCATACGCTCCTAGAGGATCTTCTCCGCTCGCTCCGCGACGCTTCTCGAATCCACGATCTGCGCCCAACGCCGAATCCACGGCGTCCAACGTCGAATCCACGACGTCCGACCGAATCCACGGTCTTCACCCAATAGCACCCTTCGAATCCACGAACGTGCCTCGCTCCGAATCCACGAGAGCGGTTGAACCTTGAATCCACAAGGACACGCGAATCCACGCGCCGATTTTTGGGGTAAATCGTTGTTTTGGGTGGTGATGATCCGCCGAATACTTAGATCAAAGATAGATCGGAAATACCATCTAAGTATTCATCAGTTTGATTCAACTCAAGATGTGAGTATGAAAACCTAGAATCAAACTAATCAATATAGATGAAGAAACATAGAGTATTCTCTAATGATTTCCTTTCTTCTCTATATGTGGATCTAGAGCCGTAAAAGATGATATATGAAAATGACGGCTATTTCGATTCACAGTGGATTAACCCTAGAAAAAGAATCATAGGGTCTATTTATAGGTTAGAAACCCTAGGAAGGAGATAAGAATCAAAAACCTAACATTTCTGGAAATTTTACGGACGGCGATCCGGATCGGACTAGCTGTGATCCGGATCGTCGTAACGAGTCAGCCAGTTCCAGAAAAACGAAGGTTCGGGATCCGGATCGAAGTGCTTGATCCGGATCGTTCATACAGTTCACCAAACATCAACGTTCGGGATCCGGATTGCGAAGCCTGATCCGGATCGTTCAAGGAAGATGGTAAACTAAGTGTTCGGGATCCGGATCAAGAGGCTACGATCCGGATTGAACTGGTGTATGAACGAACCACCTTCGGGATCCGGATCGAACAACCTGATCCGGATCCTGAACATGTCCCAAGTCCAGTTTTTGATTTTTATGCAATGAAAGATTCTTCCAAGTGTTTCTACACTACAAGAAGTATTCGGATCACACAAAATCTTTAGTTAAACATACCTGATCCTTTTGAATTCTTCTTTCTTGAGATTGAGTTAAATGATCCAACTTTCTTCACCTTCAATTTTCAAGACTTGAGACTTTCACGAAACTACGCCAACTCAAATTCCGTAACAAGTCGTAAGTGTGTACGGTAAATCACCTTGTACGTGTTTTAATTCTAGTGGATTTCGCCGTGTTATTGGTCCCGTGGTTTTTTACTCCGGTTTGGAGTTTTTTCACGTAAAAATCTTGCGTGTTATTTTTATTTCCGCATTGGGTTTTTTATCGCAACGATTTTTGAGTGTTTATACGTTTACACCTATTCACCCCCCTCTAGGTGTTTCTTCCCCTATTTAGATCTATATTACATATAACCCAACAAGTGGTATCAGAGCGGGAATAGGGTTGTAAACAATGGTTGAAGGTGGAAACATCAATCGACCCCCTTTCTTTGATGGAACAAATTATGCGTACTGAAAAGTACGGATGAAAACCTTTTTAATTTCCATCGATGAAAGGGTGTGGCAATCAATTGAATCAGGATGGACTAATCCAACTGAAATTATCTCTGATGTTCGCACCTTATGTCACGCCCCGGGTGTAAACCAGAACCCGGGCCCGTCCACAGATCCGCCGTGCATACGGAATTTTCCGTGTACACGAAGCGCTGATAACCTGCTCAGATATAAGACAAGTAATAAAGGAGCATAAAACAGAGCTAAACTAAAACTAATACAACTCAGACAAATGCTGGAAATGAAAGTACAGTAAGCTCTCAAAAATATACAAGTGTCTCTCCCAGCTCACGAAATATATACAACCAGCTGGCCGCAGGCAGACCCAAAATAAAAGGAAAATACAATCGTCTGAGTGTACTGGGGATACATCAAAACTACAAAACTCCAACTCGGGGCAGCAGCTATCTAATCAGCGATCCTCTTACCTCGATCCAGGGAAGAGGGTCCCGCGACTCCCGCAGAAGACTCTACAAAACAAAGGGGAAAAGAACAGAGAAAACAGTGGGGGTGAGAACTACTATAAAAACAGTAGCCTCCCCTAGTGGGTAGACCTCAAACTCAGAAATACCCACTAGGACTACTAGAGGCGAAAATGAAATAAAGGTAGTATGCTAAAGGTAAGTCTACTGATGATAAAGCTACCCCTAGTATGCCTCTAAAATGCCTAGCTGTCAAAATCGCTAGAAGTATGCATCAGTATGTCAAAACCTGGCCAACCAAACCCAATCAATACACCAGTCAACACTGGTACTGCCTGCTGTACTGTCAACTCGAGAACCCAGTATCTGATCGGCACACGGCACGATCCTCAAAGTATCCAATCGACCGGCACACGGCTCGGCCCTAAGCCTACTCCGGAGTGGCACTCGAGGGGAGCGACCCACACGAGTAAAAATATGTAACCATAAGTATCTGATGTATCAGGACTGGATCAAGACTCTAAACGAGTGGGTAAGACCATCCACTAAAGAAGCCCGATCCCTCACCTCCAATCTGATGCAATAATAATAATACTAGTAAGCCGGTCAACCGCCCACAGTCCGCGGTTGCCGCAACGCCCAACCATCCATCCCCGACTGTCCCAACTCTGAACATCTGAACTACACAATCCTCTACAACTAGACTACAGGAGAATGAATAGAAAGCATGGTTTCTCCTAAGTTAATTCCAGCATATATGTGTAGCAGAAAAAGGTGGCCTAGCTAGATGACCATTGAAGCATGCAAAGTCCTTTACTTGATAAACCCCTTTTAATTATTCTAACATATGCAACATTAAATGTTTGGACCCTCCGATGTACACGTGGCATGATATACGATACATGATACAATTTAGATGCACAATTAACTAGCAAGTACCCCTTTTACAACATGCATTCTAACCACATGCCCAAACCTTCCCTTAACACATGACAGGAGATGGCTTTAGTATTCTTTTCATCTAATTAAATTGCATATCTAAACATGGAAACACCACTTACTAATTTGTAGCCTGCTAACAATGCAAGTATTGACAAAGGAACCTTAATCTCATACAAGCATGCTAGATACATTCGCAATTAACAATATATGATCAAGGCATTCTAATAGGCCTAGTGACATTCACAAGTAGGAGGTTCACAACATCACCCACCTCAAGCGCTACTCCAAATTCCCGAAGGCGAAGTCCAAGATCAGTCCAAACACACCACCAATCTGTACAAAATACCCCAAAGGAAAAATACATAAGCAATTCATCCCCAATTCCAAAATCTGTCCCCTAAATCCGCAGTCCAGAATTCACCAATTTTTACCTGCGAATACTGCCCAGAAAAATCCAAGAAAAATACTATCGCGATCCTTGCGACGAGCCCGTCGAAACGAGTACCTGCACGCCCAAATTGGAGTTTCATATGCTGAGATAAAAATCCGGCAAGGGGTACACCCCGAATCCAAACTGTACCAAATTCCTGTAACAAGGAACCACAGAGAAAGAAGATTCTCACCCACGGGTAAAATCCAGAAAAATCTGAGAAAAATCCAGGAGACTCCTTGCGAAACGTAGATGAAAATTGCCTTTTGAATCGCCTCGTTCCGACGCCTGAGCGGAAAGATATGGCAAGAACACCGCGGTGCTGTCCCAAAAGTCCGCGAAGAAAAAGGGTCAAATGGGTGCTAAGAAAACTCCAAGATCAGCACGGAAATCGAGGAACCACAAAACACAGGAGTTGAAGCCCTACCTGTCGAGAGTCCAACAGCGCAAGAATCGGCGAATTCCGAGGTCGGGGTGGGTCGAAGGAGTCCAAACACTGAGAAGGGGCGAAGAGGATCGCCGGAGAACAAGCGTCGCGCCGCGCCGTAAAATGGTGAACCTTGGGAAGCGTGCCTCCAAAAATCCTCAAACTTCTCCAATGGGTAGTGCACTGAGGGAGGAAAAACTCTTGTGAAGGGAGCTCAGCGGAAATGGGGCCCAAAAAGCCAAAAGAACAAACAAGGAGGGCTATTTATAGGCCCAGCCCAATAACACCAAAATCCGGATTTCCGGGCGCATGTTTCGGGCGCACTGCGCCCGGAAACCGGTTGCATGCCTCCTGTCCGACGCGCCCGAAATCCTCTGGTGCTGCCACGTCGCCCCACAACAGGGGACAACCGTGCAAAGCGACCGCCGCGCGCCACGCGTCCCCCCGCGGTCAGCGGGGGTAGGTACGGCCCGCCTATCGCGTGCCGACACGCGTCGCACTCGAGTGCGGCCGACAGCCCACCTGGCGCCACAGTGCGCGCGCGCCGTCCCGAGGCGCCCCTCTGCGCACTCCGGGGACCGAGACCACGTGAGCCAGCGAATCCCACGCCGCCACGTGTCATACGCCCGGTCCACCGCAACCCCGCAGGTTCGCTGAGCCGTGCCGCGTGCGCCGACCTATCCGGGCACGCCACGCGTCCCGCGCCCGCGGTCCATTTACCGCCGCGCCTCCCCGTGGACCGAGCTGCGTGAGCCGGCCAATGATAGGCCGCCACGTGGCTCAGGCCGGTCCACGGACCTCCCCCATGCACCAACAATTCCCGAAAACTTCCGGAAGCCCGCATTTGGTCATCCGGACTCCAAAGTTAACAAGCAAATAGCCGTTTTCAAGCATTTTTCCGCGCTGAATCCAAATCCAACCTCAGATTAGCCCAAAACCTTTTCTAAAATTTGGCAAATGCAGCCGAAGGCCAAATCCGCTACCAAAGTCTCACAAGGCCCATCTGTGGCACCCCTTCGATGCACCATGGGCCAGACACACCAACACTAGGTGTTCTACACAGTGGATTCATCGGAAAGTCGCAAGGGAAAAACCAGTACACTACATCCTTCCCTACAAGAAAAAGTTTCGTCCTCGAAACAAAAATCATACCTCAAGCAGGGGCCTCGAACAGGTAGGGGTAAGCGTCCATCATTGCTGACTCCAACTCCCAGGTAGCCTCGCGCTCATCATGACTGCTCCAGAGGATCTTCACATAAGGGATGGCTCGACTGCGCAACTCCCTAACCTCGCGGTCCAAGATCCTCAACGGCCGCTCAACATAGCTCAGGTCCTCAGCAACCTCCAATGGGGTGAAATCGATGACATGGGACGGGTCATGAACATACCTTCTCAGCGTCGATACATGAAACACATTGTGAACACCTGAAAGCCTGGGAGGAAGCGCAAGCCTGTAGGCAACTGGCCCTAAGCGCTCCAACACCTCAAAAGGTCCAATATAACGAGGGCTCAGTTTCCCACGAATGCCAAATCTCCGAATCCCCTTCGAAGGAGAGACTTTCAGAAAAACATGGTCACCCACCTGAAACTCTAAGTCTCGCCGTCGAGTATCAGCATAACTCCTCTGTCGACTCTGGGCGGTCTCGAGATGTCGTCGTACCAATCTGACCTTTTCCTCTGCCTCTAATAGTAGATCAGGACCCAAAGTCTTCTTCTCACCCACGTCACTCCAATAAAGGGGTGACCGACACTTGCGTCCATACAACGCTTCAAACGGAGCCATCTGAATGCTCGCTTGATAGCTGTTGTTGTACGCAAACTCAACTAATCCCAAGTGTCGGTACCATCCTCCTCCAAAGTCCAGAATGCATGCCCTCAACATATCCTCGAGGGTCTGAATAGTGCGCTCTGACTGTCCATCGGTCTGTGGGTGGAATGCTGTACTAAATCGGAGCTGCGTCCCCAAGGCTGTCTGTAAACTCCTCCAGAAATGCGAGACAAACCTCGGGTCTCTATCTGATACGATGGAAACGGGTACCCCGTGCAATCTAACCACCTCAGCCAAGTACACCTGCGCCAGTCCCTCCATCGGCCAAGTCATCTGAACCGGTAAAAAGTGAGCGGATTTGGTAAGCCTGTCCACGACTACCCAGATAGCATCCGCTCCCGTCTGTGCTCTCGGCAACCCAGTGACAAAATCCATCGTAACATGTTCCCATTTCCATTCAGGGATTGGGAGACTCTGCAACTTGCCAGCAGGTACACGATGCTCAGCCTTTACTTGCTGACAAGTTAAACAGTGCGCTACAAATCTCCCAATGTCTCTTTTCATCCCATTCCACCAAAACTGTGCCTTCAGATTCCTATACATCTTAGTCCACCAGGGTGGATGGTATAAGGTGTATAGTGGGCCTCCCTCAAGATCTGCTCTCGAATCTCTGCATCCATAGGCACGCAAGCTCGGTCCCTGTACCGGAGTACTCCCGCAGCATCAACTGAAAAGTCCCCTATCAAACCAGTCTGCATCTGCTCTCGAATCCTCACCAGGTGGGGGTCCTCACTCTGTCTCTCCCGAATCCTGTCCAACAGAGTGGGCTGCACAACTAGAGACATAAGCCTAGCAGAGACCCCAGGGGACACAACCTCGAGCTCTAACCTGCCTCATCTGCTCAAGTAATGGCGCCTGATCGGTGATCATCAAAGATAAACTCTGTACTGCTCTCCTGCTTAGGGCATCAGTAACCACGTTGCCTTGCCAGGGGTGGTATAAAATGTCTACATCATAATCTTTCAACAATTCCAACCATCTACGCTGCCTCAAGTTGAGCTCCTTCTGTGTGAACAGGTATTTCAAGCTCTTGTGGTCGGTGTAAATCTCGCAGTGTTCCCCATACAGGTAGTGGCGCCACAACTTTAGTGCAAAAATCACTGCAGCTAGCTCCAAATCATGGGTAGGGTAATTCTTTTCATAATCTTTCAGTTGCCGAGAGGCGTAAGCGATTACCCTACCATCCTGCCATCAGCACGCAACCAAGTCCACTGTGCGATGCATCACTATAAATCACGTATCCTTTCCCCATAACAGGGAGGGAAAGGATAGGAGCCGACATCAACCTGATCTTTAATTCCTCAAAGCTCCTCTGGCAATCCTCACTCCAAATAAACTTAATCCCTTTCGCGTCAAACGAGTGAGGGGTGTGGAAAGTTTCGCAAAACCTTCCACAAACCGACGGTAATATCCCGCTAAGCCCATAAAACTGCGGACCTCGGATACCGTCATCGGTCGGGGCCAATCCCGGACTGCCTCGATCTTCGCCGGGTCTACTGCCACTCCAGCGGCTGAAATCACGTGGCCCAAAAAGACAACCTCCCGAAGCCAGAAATCACACTTAGATAACTTGGCATACAACTTTCTCTCTCTCAGAAGTTGTAGCACAATCCTCAGATGCTCCTCGTGCTCCACATCGCTTCGGGAATAAACTAGGATGTCATCAATAAAGACAACTACGAACCGATCCAGATATGGTCGAAAAATCCGGTTCATTAAATCCATAAAAGCAGCAGGGGCATTTGTCAATCCAAAAGGCATGACGGTGAACTCATAATGCCCGTACCGCGTTCTGAATGCCGTCTTCGGGATGTCCTCGGCCTTCACCTTCAATTGGTGGTAACCAGACTGTAAATCAATCTTGGAGAAGACACAAGACCCTTGCAGCTGGTCGAATAAGTCATCAATGCGCGGCAAAGGGTACTTGTTCTTGATGGTCACTTTATTCAGCTCCCGATAATCCACACACAGTCGAAGTGAACCATCCTTCTTCTTCACAAATAGCACCGGCGCTCCCCAAGGTGATACACTCGGCCTCACAAAACCCTTGTCCATTAAATTCTGGAGTTGCGCCTCTAACTCCCGCAGCTCGGCCGGTGCCATTCGGTAAGGAGCCTTAGAGATTGGCGCAGTTCCTGGAACTACGTCAATCAAAAACTCAACCTCCCTATCCGGCGGCATATGAACTAGCTCCGGAGGAAAAACATCCGGGTACTCATGGACAATAGGGATATCCGTGAGTCCCGGTGCCGCCGTAGGCTCCTTAACCACCGATGCCAAAAAGGCCACGCATCCACTGCGCATCATCTGCCTCGCACGAGAGGTCGAAACCACAGAGGCAAAGAAAGCACTCTGGCACCCCCTGTAAACGAACACCTCCTAGCCTGGCTCGCTAAAGGTAACAGTCCTCGCGGCGCAATCAATCGTCGCGAAATAGCGAGCCAGCCAATCCATCCCCAGTACTATGTCGTAATCTCGCAGCTCACTAAGGACCATAAGGTCCGCTGGCAAGATCCAGGACTCAATCTGAACAGGGCAAGACCAACAACACTCCTCTACATGCAATGTATGATCAGGAATCTGTACCTCTACTGCATGTGGCAACCGACCTAACACTAGTCCATGAGATGATGCAAATACTCTACTGATAAAAGAATATGATGCACCGGTATCAAATAAAGTGCGAGCTCTAGTACCAAGAAGTAAAGTGATACCTGCCACCACGTGGTCGGCTGCCGCGGAGTCCCCTACCTGGGCGGCGTAGACTCGCCCGCTCTGAGCTGGTGGTCGGTAATCTGCAGGGTGGGAGGAAGGAGCCCTGCTCGCTGGAGCATAAGGCCGCTGCTGGGGCACCGAAGGGGCTGATGCCGAGGAAGGAGCTGTCGACGCTGCAAAAGGGCAAGTGGCTCGCATGTGACCAGACTGTCCACAGATATAACATCGTCCCCACCGCTGATCACAAGTGCTAGGAAAGTGCGGCCCACCACAGAAGACACATCTCTCAGACGACTGGGACTGTCGGGACTGCTGCTGTGGTCTCCGAGACTGCTGCTGCTGCTGCCGCTGTGGCTGTCGCTGTGACCCCTGCTGTCGCGACTTGCGACCTCTGCTGCTGCGAATGCTGCTGCTGTCGCTGGGCTGCTGCTGCTGCTGCTGCTGTGGGGGTCTCTGGGATCCACCAGACCCTCGCCGCTCCGAACGCCCACGGCCCGTAAACTGCGGCGGTGGTGGTCGGGGCGGCCTCCATGAACTGGCCTGTCCCCCCTCGTCTAGCATTGGCCGCTTCCTCTCAGAACTCTGAGCGGCCAAGCCCCCACGTCTAGCGACGACGTGATCTCCCCTCTCGACCCACTGTGCATGATCCACTGCCTCTGATAAAGTCTGAGCCTCTGGGCGTTGTACCAAGGTATAGATCTCGGGGCGCAAACCTGTCTCAAACAGCTCCACCTGGTGCAGCCCATCCCTGGCAACAAGGGTACGCAGTTGAGCAACTGCGTAAACTCCTGATAATAATCCCATACCGTCCTGTCCCCCTGCTGGAGATTCTTCAAATCATCCTCAAGCTTTTCTTCACGCTCGTGGAGAAATAAGTGTCAAGGATCAACCGTCTGAACTCCGACTAGGGTAGCTGTCGGGTGATCTGAAACTCTAAGGGCTCGACCTGACGCACCAAGCATCTGCATCCCCCTCTAGCAATGTACAGCCATATGCACTCTGAACCTGTGGTCAATGAAGAAGTCTCTGAACAACTTCTCCATTGCTGCCAGCCATGATCCTATCTCCGATGGGTGAGTGCTCCTCCCAGAGAACCTAGGTGGTCCTCGCTACAGAACTTGGCGAGTTTGTCAGCAAACTCCTCCTCCTCCGCTGGGGTCAACGGCCTGAACACTCCCTGAGCCCCACTGCTCGACGATGGTGCCGTAGGGACTAATGGAATAGCGGCGGTACAACTGGTGGTACAGGGGCCTCTACAGTAGTAGGGGGAGGGGCCCCAACCTGCGTAAGCAACTGCTCGAACCTCTGCTCCTGCCGGCGGTGGCTCTCCGCCAACTGGGCCACCATGGCCCTCAGCTCACTCAAACTCAGAAGGCCTCAGACTGCTCCGGCTCCTCCGGGGGTAAGGAGTACCCCGGGCAGGGATCTGCCGCCTAGGAGGCATCCTGTCACGCAAGAAACCACGGGTCAGTAAACAAAACCACTCTCGACCCAATCAAGCGAAAGTCATGGACATTCCCCTATTTCTGTAACCTTATGTTGTCTGCAGCCAACATAATAGTCCCCCAGAAATAGGCTATGTCAATCCCTCTCCACTCACAGGAAGAGTTAACAACCAATTACCGACTTTCGCACAATATCACGTCACTCACGCTCTGCCTTCCTAGGGTCTGCCAAAAGCCTAGGGTTTCCTAAGTCCCAACTGACCTATCCTAAGCTCTGATACCAACTTAATCTGTCATGCCCCGGGTGTAAACCAGAACCCGGGCCCGTCCACAGATCCGCCGTGCATACGGAATTTTCGTTGTACACGAAGCGCTGATAACCTGCTCAGATATAAGACAAGTAATAAAGGAGCATAAACAGAGCTAAACTAAAACTAATACAACTCAGACAAATGCTGGAAATGTAAAGTACAGTAAGCTCTCAAAAATATACAAGGTCTCTCCAGCTCACGAAATATATACAACAGCTGGCCGCAGGCAGACCCAAAATAAAAGGAAAATACAACCGTCTGAGTGTACTGGGGATACATCAAAACTACAAAACTCCAACTCGGGGCAGCAGCTATCTAAATCAGCGACCCTCTTACCTCGCATCCAGGGAAAAGAGGGTCCCGCGACTCCCGCAGAAGACTCTACAAAACAAAGGGGAAAAGAACAGAGAAAACAGTGGGGGTGAGAACTACTATAAAAACAGTAGCCTCCCCTAGTGGGTAAGACCTCAAACTCAGAAATACCCACTAGGACTACTAGAGGCGAAAATGAAAATAAAGGTGTACTGCTAAAGGTAAGTCTACTGATGATAAAGCTACCCCTAGTATGCCTCTAAAATGCCTAGCTGTCAAAATCGCTAGAAGTATGCATCAGTATGTCAAAACCTGGCCAACCAAACCCAATCAATACACCAGTCAACACTGGTACTGCCTGTTGTACTGTCAACCAGGAGAGACCCAGATCTGATCGGCACACGGCACGATCCTCAAAGTATCAATCGACCGGCACACGGCTCGGCCCTAAGCCTACTCCGGAGTGGCACTCGAGGGGAGCGACCCACACGAGTAAAAATATGTAACCATAAGTATCGATGTAGCAGGACTGGATCAAGACTCTAACGAAGGTGGGTAAGACATCCACTAAAGAGAAGCCCGATCCCTCACCTCCAATCTGATGCAATAATAATAAATACTAGTAAGCCGGTCAACCGCCCACAGTCCCGCGGTTGCCGCAACGCCCAACCATCCATCCCCGACTGTCCCAACTCTGAACATCTGAACTACACAATCCTTAAACTAGACTACAGGAGAATGAATAGAAAGCATGGTTCTCCTAAGTTAATTCCAGCAATATGTGTAGCAGAAAAGGTGGCCTAGCTAGATGACCATTGAAGCATGCAAAGTCTTTACTTGATAAACCCCTTTTAATTATTCTAACATATGCAACATTAAATGTTTGGACCCTCCGATGTACACGTGGCATGATATACGATACATGATACAATTTAGATGCACAATTAACTAGCAATAGTACCCTTTTACAACATGCATTCTAACCACATGCCCAAACCTTCCCTTAACACATGACAGGAGATGGCTTAGTATTCTTTTCATCTAATAAATTGAATATCTAAAACATGGAAACACCACTTACTAATTGTAGCTGCTGCTACAATGCAAGTATTGACAAAGGAACCTTAATCTATACAAGCATGCTAGATACATTCGCAATTAACATATATATGATCAAGGCATTCTAATAGGCCTAGTGACATTCACAAGTAGGAGGTTCACAAAACATCCCACCTCAAGCGCTACTCCAAATTCCCGAAGGCGAAGTCCAAGATCAGTCCAAACACACCACCAATCTGTACAAAATACCCAAAGGAAAAATACATAAGCGATTCATCCCCTATTCCAAAAATCTGTCCCCTAAATCCGCGTCCAGAATTCACCAATTTTACCTGCGAATAATGCCCAAAAAAATCCAAGAAAAATACTATCGCGATCCTTGCGACGAGCCTGTCGAAACGAGTACCTGCACGCCCAAATTGGAGTTTCCTACGCTGAGATAAAAATCCGGCAAGGGGTACACCCCGAATCCAAACTGTACCAAATTCCTGTAACAAGGAACCACAGGAAAGAAGATTCTCACCCACGGGTAAAATCCAGAAAAATTGAGAAAAATCCAGGAGACTCCTTGCGAAACGTAGATGAAAATTGCCTTTTGAATCGCCTCGTTCGACACCTGAGCGGAAAGATATGGCAAGAACACCGCGGTGCTGTCCAAAGTCCGCGAAGAAAAGGGGTCAAATGGGTACTAAAAAACTCCAAGTCAGCACGGAAATCGAGGAACCACAAAACACAGGAGTTGAAGCCTACTGTCGAGGTCCAACAGCGCAAGAATCGGCGAATTCCGAGGTCGGGGTGGGTCGAAGGAGTCCAAACACTGAGAAGGGGCGAAGAGGATCGCCGGAGAACAAGCGTTCGCGCCGCACCGTAAAATGGTGAACCTTGGGAAGCGTGCCTCCAAAAATCCTCAAACTTCTCCAATGGGTAGTGCACTGAGGAGAGAGAAAAAACTCTTTGTGAATGGAGCTCAGCGGAAATGGGGCCAAAAAAGCCAAAAGAACAAACAAGGAGGGCTATTTATAGGCCCAGCCCCAATAACACCAAAATCCGGATTTCCGGGCGCATGTTTCGGGCCGTACTGCGCCCGGAAACGGTTGCATGCTCCTGTCCGACGCGCGCCGAAATCCTCTGGTGTGCCATGTCGCCCCACAACAGGGGACAGCCGTTGCAAAGCGACCGCCGCGCGCCC
>JAQNDB010004263.1:0-24643 GCA_029204045.2 Tillandsia leiboldiana | reverse complement strand
GGTGCACGCCGGAGCGTGCACCCCGCCCCGCGGCCGGGCCGTCCACAAGCCGCCGGTTCCCGCCATCTGGCCGTAGGTGCGTGCGCCGGGTGCACTTCTAGGACGTGCACCGCGCACAGTGTGCAGCCCGGCGCACGTTTTCGTGCACCGGGTCGGCACCTCCGGGACTGCGGGCGTGCACCGGGTGCACGCCCGGGCCCGTGGACCACGCTGGAGGCATCCGTACGGCAATGAACAGTATGCCCCCGCGTGCGTTTCCTTCTCCGTTTCGCTCGTCCCCAGCGCGGCACGGCCCGCCTGTTCGACTCCCAGGCGACGACCCCGCGAACAAAACCGCGGTAATTCTAACAACTAAACCATTGATCGACGAACAACAAAACATCGATCGAATTCCGATCAAAAGACCGATTAGAAACCACCGTATCATCTGATCAAGAACAAGGACAAAACTTGATCAAACCCAAAATCAAAAACCCGTGATCATGTACCGAAAAGGTTGACCTTCAAAGAACACGAAAAAACCCCGATTAATCCGACCAAAAGATAACGTTCGCTAACCTCGATCTATCGAATTAAAGAATCGATCTTGTCCCTCGCGGCGTTGGGATCCGGATCCACTCCCGTAGATGATGGCGTCTCGTTCTCCGTCCTCTGGCACGTCAATCGGGGTGATCGTGGTCCCTCCGCTTTCTCCTTCTTTCCTTTCCTTTTCTCCTACCGGTAGGTTCTCTTTTCTTTTCCTCTTTTTATCCCTCGTTCTCTCCGGCTAGGGTTCTCTTTTTGCGAAAAGTGAGATTTTCCTTTCGTACGTACAAATAAATCCCCTTTTAATTTCCGTCAACAATTAATTAATTTTTAATTAATTAATCCTACGGGATAACCCACCTTTTAATATCCGTAACCGATAACTAATCTCTAACTTTAATCACACGAGATAAACCCATCTTTTCCTCGGAAGTGTGCATGATATTTTGCAACGGTTCCGATGCGCGTTAAGTCACTGCGACACTAAAAACCCTGTTCCGGAGATTCCTAATCGGATTTCAATCCGATTGACCGTCGGTCATACATTTTTCGTGCTCTTTCACCAGAATACTCATTGCAACAACCGCCGACTTACAGAAACTCGATAATTTTTGATTTCCTAAAAGGGGTACTTTATTAGAAGAGGGTAAAATATTACTAAAAGTCGAGTCATTACATCACAACGTACCTCCGAGTACCTCCGTTTACCGCAAACATTACGAATCCCCAATCATCCAGAGTCGAATATTATTGGGAACCACAAGAGGATCATTGACTGGAGACAGTTGGTTTGTGGAGTCGCATGTTACGTCTCCATAATAGAACAAAGAACGTCGATGAAGCTCTTCAGGATGATTACTGGATTGAAGCAATGCAGGAAGAGCTCCATCATTCGAAAGAAACAAAGTCTGGACTA
Organism: Tillandsia leiboldiana; assembly: GCA_029204045.2. NCBI lineage: Eukaryota > Viridiplantae > Streptophyta > Magnoliopsida > Poales > Bromeliaceae > Tillandsia > Tillandsia leiboldiana. The sequence goes on along the minus strand of JAQNDB010004263.1, from coordinate 23,202 downwards.
ACGAGCCACCAAAGCAACACAACTAATTTGGTACAAATGGATTTTCAAAATAGAAAACCGAGGATGTACCATTACGGGAACAAAGCACCTAGTTGCTCAGCTATTCACAATTGAAGGTATAGACATTGATAAGCTTCGCCCCGGTAGCTCGTCCGAGTCATTCGTATTTTTTTCGCATTGCTTGTCATTTTAAAATCAACTCTTTCAATCTGACGTTAAGCGCCTTTTTAAAATGGGTTTTTGAACGAGGAAGTTTTATGTTGGCTCAACCGAAGGTTTCATTTCCACAAACTCCTAACCAGTTTTTCGTTTCTAAATGCCTTTATCTTTGCACCTGAGATGGTGCGAAAGGTTGAACACACCTTTTCACTCCCTCTAGGGGCAAATCGGACTCCTCTTTGAATCCTTTGGATAACTTAATTGGGCCAAACTTGCGTGAATTGATTTGGCACATGATAGTGATGCTTCTATTCTGCAGAAACCATGGAAGGAATTTGAGATGTCTAGATGGGCGAACTTGTCACGCCCCGGGTGTAAACCAGAACCCGGGCCCGTCTACAGATCCGCCGTATACACAGAATTTCCCGTGTATACGAAGCGCTGGTAACCTGCTCAAGTATGGATGATATAATAAAAGAGCATAAACAGAGCTAAACAGTAACTAATACATCTCAGATAAAGCAGAAAAGAAAGTGCAGAAAGTAACTCTCAATAATACATATGTCTCTCCCAGCTCACTAATCAAATACAACCAGCTGGCCGAAGCCAGACCCAAAAAGAAATGAATAGTAGAGTATCTGAGAGTATCGGGTACATCTAATAATAGAACTGGTGCCTGGGTGGACCGCTATCTAGTCCGCGATTCTCTTACCTCGGTCCGCAGTGGAGGGTCCTGCAACAGCCGCAGACGACTCTGCAAAACAAAGGGAATAGAAGAAGAAAAGCAGTGGGGAGTGAGAACTACTATAAAACAGTAGCCTCCTCCTAGTGGGTAGACCTCAACACAAATGTGCCCACTAGGACTATAAGAGGCAGAAAAGATGAACAGAGGTGGTAAGCTGTAATTAAAACTGCTGATGATGAATAGAGCTACCACTACATGCCTCTAATGAGCTAACTGATAGATTAGCTATATGTATGCATCAGAATGTCAACGCCTGCCTGTCTAGACCCAATCGATACACCAGTAAGCACTGGTACTGCCTGCTCTGCCTGCCAAATCGGGTATGCCAGCCTACGCATAACACCGATAGGAAAAGGGAGTCTCGAAGACTCGAAGCCTGTAAAAACGCACACTCCGGAGTGGCACTCGAGGGGAGCGACCCACACGAGTATAATGCCTGGGTAACAAGTACCAAATCAGCAGGACTGGATCATGACTCTGATCACGGTGGAAAACCCATCCACTAAAAGAAATCCAAATCCTCTATCCCAATCTGATGCAATAACTACTGTCCGGTCAACCGCCAAAGATCCGCGGTTGCCGCAATGCCCGGCCCTCACAGCCTGCCTGTCCCAAAGCCCACAACTGTCTGACTACACTATCCCAGTCCCTGCTCGAACCCGAGCGCACTATCCCCCGAATATAAATAAAAGAAGAGAAAAGCATGGTTTCTCCTAAGTCAATTCCAGCATGATAGTGTAGCAGAAAAAGGTGGCCTAACTAGATGTCCATTTAAGCATGCAAAGTCCTTTATATAAAAACAGGGTTTAAATATTATTATCCTTCCCAATAGAGAGGTATGCCACTAGTTAAACTTTCATTTGCTAAGTTATCTCATATCCATTTATCACATAAGCATAAGAGGTCCCAAAGTGTACGAGTAAGATAGTCCTTTATAGCAAAACTCCCCCCCCCCGTGAGGTTTAAACGACATATTAATATAAGAATCATCCATTCATTAATACTTAGTCCATTTTAAGATGTAGCCCAAGCAATAAGTCCAATTCTCAACCAAGATGCCATTTTAACTTATTCCGGTTCATTTAGCAACATAACAGTGAAGCACTCCAATAGGCCTAGTGGGGACATCATAAGTAGGAGGTAAACAACGGTACCCACCTCGAGCGCTAAATCCGGTCCTCAAAGGCTAAGTCCGCGCTCGCTCCGGAAAAACCCGCAACACTGTGCCAAAGATCCCAAAGAACACACACAAATTACAATTCAAGTTTAACCCAAAATCTGTCTCCCAAATTCAGATTTACTGTTCAGCCATTTTTACCTGTGACACGTGCCCACAAAATTCCCAGAAAATATACACTGCGATCTACGCGACGATCCGGTCGAAACAAGTACCTGCACGTTTTCCCACGATTTTTCTGTGCTGAGAACGAAAATCGACAAGAGGACCACCTCAAACAATACATTCATCCCAAAACAGCGATATAAAATTCTGTAAAAAGGGATTCCTCACCTTCAGGGAAATTCCACAAAAATCCACGAAAATTCCAGGAGATTCCTCGTGACGCGTAGATGCAAATCCCCTTTTGAGTCGCCCTGTTTCGATGCTCGAGCGCGAAGTTATCGCCAAAACGAGATGGTGCTGTCCCAAAACTCCGCGACGGAAAAAGGGTCAGAAAGAAGCCACAGAATCACCATCAAAACCTCTGAATCAAGAGAAACTCATAAAAGAGGAAGTGAAGCCCTACCTGTCAAGAATCCGACGGCGCAAAAATCGTAAAAACAGGATGTCGGGGTGAGCCGGGGGAGCTAGAACACCGAAATGCGACGAATCTGGTAGCCGTAGAACGATCGTCGCGCCGCGCCGGATAAATGCAAACCTTGGGATCCGAGCCTTCAAAATTCTTGAGATTACTACAGTGGATGGAGGATTGGGAGAGGAAGAAATGTCTAAGAGGGGGCTCGGAGTGGTTCCAAACAGAAAGGGAGAAATCGGGCTTCCAATGCCCTAAAAGAATTAAGAAGGAGAAAAAACAACCCGCGTTATTGGATTCGGGCCACGTTTGGGCCCGGATCCGCCAGGGCGGGTCGGACGCGTCCCGTCCGACCGGGCGGAACCAACCAGCACGCGACGCGCGTCCCCACAGGAGATCGGCGCGCATCCCGCACAGCGAACAGCCGTGCGGGGCGCGCCAGCGGCCGACGCGCGTCCCGACCGCGCGGTCAGCCCCGCAGGCGCTCGCCAATGGCGAGGCGACGCGCGTCCCACGCACTGTGCGGTCAGGCGCGGGGGCAGGCGCCGCCTGACCGGCCGCAGGCGTTGTCCCCTGCGCCGAGTCCCATGAGCCCGCCAGTAGCCATGCGCCACGTGTCTGTGCGCCGGGTCCGTGCACCCCGCCGAGCCGTTCCATGCACCGGGCGCCGCGGGCCGGCCAATGAGGGCCCGCCACGTGGCATCCGGCGGTCCACGGCCTTCCCCCATGCACCAGGAGACACTAGAAACTTCCGGGAGTCCGTTTTTGGGCATCCGGACTCCAAATCCGGCAAATAAATAGCCGTTTTCAAGCGTTTTTTCCGCGCTGAATCCAAATACGCCATCCGTTTGGCCTAGAAACTTTTCTAAAATTCGGCAAACCCCGCCGAAGGCCAAACTAACAATAAACACTGCCACGGACCCACCTGTGCTGTCCCTTTGACACACTGTGGATCAAACACCATCATTAGGTGTTTCACACTTGGATTCACGGGAAAACAGTGCATGGAAACCTGGATCATCACATCCTCCCCACTAAAAGAAAGTTTCGTCCTCGAAACTAAAATCATACCTCAAGTCGGGGCCTCAAACAATTGGGGGTGGGCATCCAACATCGCTGACTCCAGCTCCCACGTAGCTTCGCGCTCGCCCTGGTTGCTCCACAGAACCTTCACATAAGGGATGGCCCGGCTGCGCAGCTCTCTAACCTCGCGGTCCAAAATCCGCAGTGGCCGCTCGACATAGCTCAAGTCCTCCGCAACCTCCAGTGGGACGAAATCAATGATGTGCGACGGGTCATGAACATATCTCCTCAGGGTGGATACATGAAACACGTCGTGAACACTAGCCAATCTGGGAGGAAGTGCAAGCCGGTAGGCAACTGGCCCGATGCGCTCCAATACCTCAAAAGGTCCGATATAACGAGGGCTCAGTTTTCCACGAATCCCAAATCTCCGAATCCCTTTCGACGGCGAGACTTTCAAAAAGACATGATCGCCCACCTGAAACTCCAAGTCTCGTCGTCGGGTGTCAGCATAACTCTTCTGCCGGCTCTGAGCTGTCTCCAGATGTCGTCGAATCAGTCTGACCTTCTCCTCTGCCTCCAATAGTAGATCAGGACCCAAGGTCTTCTTCTCGCCCACATCACTCCAATATAGGGGTGACCGACACTTGCGCCCATACAACGCTTCAAACGGGGCCATCTGGATGCTCGCTTGATAGCTGTTGTTGTACGCAAACTCGACCAATCCCAGATGTCGGTGCCACCCGCCCCCAAAGTCCAGAACGCATGCTCGTAGCATATCCTCGAGAGTCTGAATGGTGCGCTCTGACTGTCCGTCCGTCTGTGGGTGAAAAGCTGTGCTGAAGTGAAGCCGTGTCCCTAGGGCCGTCTGTAAACTCCTCCAAAAGTGCGAGACAAACCTCGAGTCCCTATCCGACACGATGGAAATGGGTATCCCGTGCAATCTGACCACCTCGGCCAAGTACACCTGTGCCAGTCGATCCAATGGCCAAGTCATCTGAACTGGTATAAAGTGAGCGGATTTGGTGAGTCTGTCCACGACCACCCAGATCGCATCCGCTCCAGCCTGAGCTCTCGGCAATCCCGTGACAAAATCCATAGTGATATGATCCCACTTCCATTCAGGGATCGGGAGGCTCTGCAACTTGCCAGCAGGTACACGATGCTCAGCCTTTACTTGCTGACAAGTTAAGCAGTGCGCCACAAATCTGCCAATATCTCTTTTCATGCCGCTCCACCAGAACTGTGCCTTGAGGTCCTTATACATCTTAGTCCCACCAGGATGGATGGTATAAGGTGTATAATGAGCCTCCCGCAAGATCTGCTCTCGAGTCTCCGAGTCCATAGGCACGCAAGCTCGGTCCCTGTACCGTAGTACTCCCGAAGCATCAACTGAGAAATCCCCTGCCTCTCCAGCCGGAATCTGCTCTCGAATCCTCATCAGATGGGGGTCCTCACTCTGTTTCTCCCGAATCCTGTCCAACAGAGTGGGCTGCACGACCAAGGACAATAGTCTAGCAGAAACCCCCGGGGACACCACCTCAAGCTCTAACCGCCTCATCTGCTCCAATAATGGCGCCTGATCGGTGATCATCATAGATAAGCTCTGCACTGCTCTCCTGCTCAGGGCATCAGCGACCACGTTTGCCTTGCCAGGATGGTAAAGTATGTCCACATCGTAATCCTTTAACAGCTCCAACCATCTGCGCTGCCTCAGATTGAGCTCCTTCTGCGTGAACAGATACTTCAGGCTCTTGTGGTCGGTGTAAATCTCGCAGTGTTCCCCATACAGATAGTGGCGCCACAACTTCAGTGCGAAGATCACAGCCGCTAGCTCCAAGTCATGGGTAGGGTAATTTTTCTCATAATCCTTGAGTTGTCGCGAAGCATAAGCGATTACCTTACCCTCCTGCATCAGCACGCACCCGAGTCCACTATGCGATGCGTCACTGTAGATCACGTATCCTTTCCCCATAACAGGGAGGGAAAGGATAGGAGCTGACATCAATCTGGTCTTCAGTTCCTCGAAGCTTCTCTGGCAATCCTCACTCCAGATGAACTTGATTCCTTTGCGCGTCAGACGAGTGAGGGGTGCGGAAAGTTTCGCAAAACCTTCCACAAACCGACGGTAATAACCTGCCAAGCCCATAAAACTGCGAACCTCTGCTACCGTCGTCGGTCGGGGCCAATCCCGGATCGCCTCAATCTTCGCCGGGTCTACCGCCACTCCCGCGGCTGAAATCACATGGCCCAAAAAGGCAACCTCTCGAAGCCAAAACTCGCACTTAGACAACTTGGCATACAACTTCTTCTCCCTCAGAAGTTGCAGCACTATCCTCAGATGCTCCTCGTGCTCCACATCGCTCCGAGAGTAAATCAGGATGTCATCGATGAACACTACCACAAACCGGTCCAGATAAGGTCGAAAGACCCTGTTCATCAAATCCATAAATGCGGCAGGGGCATTAGTCAATCCAAAAGGCATGACGGTGAACTCGTAATGCCCGTACCGAGTCCTGAATGCTGTCTTAGGAACATCCTCGGTCTTCACCTTCAGTTGGTGGTAACCAGACTGTAAATCAATCTTAGAGAAGACACAAGACCCTTGCAGCTGATCAAATAAGTCGTCGATGCGCGGCAAAGGGTACTTGTTCTTGATGGTCACTTTATTCAGCTCTCGGTAATCCACACAAAGACGAAGTGAACCATCCTTCTTCTTCACGAACAGCACCGGTGCTCCCCAAGGTGATACACTCGGCCTCACAAAACCCTTATCCAATAAATCCTGGAGTTGCGCCTTCAACTCCCGCAGCTCCGCCGGTGCCATTCGGTAAGGGGCCTTAGAGATTGGCGCAGTTCCTGGGACTACGTCAATCAAAAACTCGATCTCCCTATCCGGCGGCATACTAGTCAGCTCTGGTGGGAAAACATCCGGGAACTCGTGGACTATAGGGATATCCGCGAGTCCCGGTGCCGCCGCAGGCCCCTCAACCACACTGGCCAAAAAGGCCACGCATCCGCTGCGCATCATCTGCCTCGCACGAGAAGTCGAAACTATCGCGGCGAAGAAGGTACTCTGGCATCCTCTGTACACAATCACCTCCTGGCCTGGCTCGCTAAAAGTCACCGTCCTCGCGGCACAATCAATAGTCGCATAATAGCGAGTCAGCCAGTCCATCCCAAGTACCATATCAAAGTCTCGCAGCTGACTCAGGACCATCAGGTCCGCTGGCAAGATCCACGACTCGATCTGTACAGGGCAAGACCAACAACACTCCTCTACAAGTAAAGTATGCTCGGGAACCCGTACCTCTAACGCACGTGGCAACCGACCTAACTCTAGTCCATGAGATGATGCAAATGCTCTACTGATGAAAGAATGTGATGCCCCGGTATCAAATAAGGTGCGAGCTCTACTGCCAGAAAGTAAAACGATACCTGCCACCACGTGGTCGGCTGCCAGGGAGTCCGCAACCTGGGCGGCATAAACCCGCCCGCTCTGTGCCGGTGGTCGGTGATCTGCCGGGTGGGAAGAAGGGGCCCTGCTTGCTGGAGCATAGGACCGCTGCTGGGGCGCCGGTGGGGCTGATGCTGAGGAAGGAGCCGGTGCTGGCGCATAAGGGCAAGTAGCTCGAACGTGGCCCGACTGTCCGCACCGGTAACAGCGGCCAAACCTCTGGTCACAAGTATCAGGAGAGTGCTGTCCCTGGCAGAAAATGCACCTGGCTGGGGTCTGGGGCTGCCTCCCCTGCTGCTGCTGCCTCTGCCGCTGAGATCCCTGGTGCCGGGACTGCGACCTCTGCTGCTGAGAATGCTGCTGCTGTCGTGAGTGCTGCTGCTGGTGCTGTGGGGGCCTCGGAGATCCACCATGCCCTCGCCGCTCCGAACGCCCGCGGCCTGAGAACTGAGGCGGCGGGGGTCGGGGCGGCCTCCAGGAGCTGGCCTGTCCCCCATCATCCTGCGCTGGCCGCTTCCTGTCCGATCCCTGAGCGGCCAGGCCCCCACGTCTGGCGACAACGTGGTCTCCTCTCTCGATCCACTGTGCATGCTCGGCCGCCTCCTCCAGGGTCTGTAATCTCTGTGCATGCACCAAGGTATAGAGCTCCGGGCGCAGGCCCGACTCGAAGAGCTCCACCTGATGTGGTCCATCCCTCGCGACGTAGGGAACGCAGCTGAGCAGTCGCGAAAACTCCTGAAAGTAGTCCCATGCCGACCGGTCGCCCTGCTGGAGATTCTTCAGGTCATCCTCTACCTTTTTCTTCACGCTGGTGGAAAAGTAAGTGTCCAGGACCATCCTCTTGAACTCTGCCCAAGGTAGCTGCCGGGTGATCTGAAACTCCAGGGGCTCCACCCGACGCCACCACGTGTCCGCATCTCCATCCAGACAATGCACAGCCATGTGTACCCGGTACTTCTGATCGATGAAGAAGTCTCGGAACAACTTCTCCATTGCTGAAAGCCACGTCCCAACCTCCCAAGGGTGAGTGCTCCGCCCCGAGAATCTAGGCGGTCCCCGCTTGCAGAAATGGGTGAGTTTATCAGTAAACTCCTGCTCCTCCTCGGGAGCCAAAGGTCGGATCGCTCCCGGGGCCCCGCTGCTCGAAGATGGTGCCGTAGGCACAAGCGGTATAGTCGGTGGTACAACAGGTGGTGCGGGGGCCTCAGTAGTAGTAGGGGGAGGGGCCCCAACCTGAGCAAGCAGCTGCTCAAACCTCTGCTCCTGCCGGCGGTGACCCTCCGCCAGCTGGGCCACCATGGCCCTCAACTCAGCAATCTCTGAAGGTCCGGACTGCTCCGGCCCCTCCGGGGGTGTAGGGGTACCCCGGGTAGGAATCCGCCGCCTGGGAGGCATCCTGTCACACAAGAAACCACGAATCAGTACCGAAACCACACACGACCCAATCTAGCGAAAGTCAAAGGCATCCTCCTATTTCTGTAACCTTATGTTGTCTGCAGCCAACATAATAGTTCGCCAGAAACAGGACATGCCAATCCCTCTTCACTCCCTGGAAGAGTCAAAATAATATATGACCAAATTGCCGACTTTCGCATAATGTCACGTCACTCACGCCCTGCCTTCCTAGGGTCTGCCAAAAGCCTAGGGTTTCCTAAGTCCCAATTGACCTATCCCTAAGCTCTGATACCAACTTAATCTGTCACGCCCCGGGTGTTAAACCAGAACCCGGGCCCGTCTACAGATCCGCCGTATACACAGAATTTTCCGTGTATACGAAGCGCTGGTAACCTGCTCAAGTATGGATGATATAATAAAGAGCATAAACAGAGCTAAACAGTAACTAATACATCTCAGATAAAGCAGAAAAGCAAGGTGCAGAAAGTAACTCTCAATAATACATAAGTCTCTCCCAGCTCACTAATCAAATACAACCAGCTGGCCGAAGCCAGACCCAAAAAGAAATGAATAGTAGAGTATCTGAGAGTATCGGGGTACATCTAATAATAGAACTGGTGCCTGGGTGGACCGCTATCTAGTCCGCGATTCTCTCCCTCGGTCCGCAGTGGAGGGTCCTGCAACAGCCGCAGACGACTCTGCAAAACAAAGGGAATAGAAGAAGAAAAGCAGTGGGGAGTGAGAACTACTATAAAACAGTAGCCTCCTCCTAGTGGGTAGACCTCAACACAAATGTGCCCACTAGGACTATAAGAGGCAGAAAAGATGAACAGAGGTGGTAAGCTGTAATTAAAACTGCTGATGATGAATAGAGCTACCACTACATGCCTCTAATGAGCTAACTGATAGATTAGCTATATGTATGCATCAGAATGTCAACGCCTGCCTGTCTAGACCCAATCGATACACCAGTAAGCACTGGTACTGCCTGCTCTGCCTGCCAAATCGGGTATGCCAGCCTACGCATAACACCGATAGGAAAAGGGAGTCTCGAAGACTCGAAGCCTGTAAAACGCACACTCCGGAGTGGCACTCGAGGGGAGCGACCCACACGAGTATAATGCCTGGGTAACAAGTACCAAATCAGCAGGACTGGATCATGACTCTGATCACGGTGGAAAACCCATCCACTAAAAGAAATCCAAATCCTCTATCCCAATCTGATGCAATAACTACTGTCCGGTCAACCGCCAAAGATTCCGCGGTTGCCGCAATGCCCGGCCCTCACAGCCTGCCTGTCCCAAAGCCCACAACTGTCTGACTACACTATCCCAGTCCCTGCTCGAACCCGAGCGCACTATCCCCCGAATATAAATAAAAGAAGAGAAAGCATGGTTTCTCCTAAGTCAATTCCAGCATGATAGTGTAGCAGAAAAAGGTGGCCTAACTAGATGTCCATTTAAGCATGCAAAGTCCTTTATATAAAAACAGGGTTTAAATATTATTATCCTTCCCAATAGAGAGGTATGCCACTAGTTAAACTTTCATTTGCTAAGTTATCTCATATACATTTATCACATAAGCATAAGAGGTCCCAAAGTGTACGAGTAAGATAGTCCTTTATAGCAAAACTCCCCCCCCCCCCGTGAGGTTTAAACGACATATTAATATAAGAATCATCCATTCATTAATACTTAGTCCATTTTAAGATGTAGCCCAAGCAATAAGTCCAATCTCAACCAAGATGCCATTTTAACTTATTCCGGTTCATTTAGCAACATAACAGTGAAGCACTCCAATAGGCCTAGTGGGGACATCATAAGTAGGAGGTAAACAACGGTACCCACCTCGAGCGCTAAATCCGGTCCTCAAAGGCTAAGTCCCGCGCTCGCTCCGGAAAAACCCCGCAACACTGTGCCAAAGATCCCAAAGAACACACACAAATTACAATTCAAGTTTAACCCAAAATCTGTCGCCCAAATACAGATTTACTGTTCAGCCATTTTACCTGTGACACGTGCCCACAAAATTCCCAGAAAATATACACTGCGATCTACGCGACGATCCGGTCGAACCAAGTACCTGCACGTTTTCCCACGATTTTTCTGTGCTGAGAACGAAAATCGACAAGAGGACCACCTCAAACAATACATTCATCCCCAAAACAGCGATATAAAATTCGTAAAAAGGGATTCCTCACCTTCAGGGAAATTCCACAAAAATCCACGAAAATTCCAGGAGATTCCTCGTGACGCGTAGATGCAAATCCCCTTTTGAATCGCCCTGTTTCGATGCTCGAGCGCGAAGTTATCGCCAAAACGAGATGGTGCTGTCCCAAAACTCCGCGACGGAAAAAGGGTCAGAAAGAAGCCACAGAATCACCATCAAAACCTCTGAATCAAGAGAAACTCATAAAAGAGGAAGTGAAGCCCTACCTGTCAAGAATCCGACGGCGCAAAAATCGTAAAAACAGGATGTCGGGGTGAGCCGGGGGAGCTAGAACACCGAAATGCGACGAATCTGGTAGCCGTAGAACGATCGTCGCGCCGCGCCGGATAAATGCAAACCTTGGGATCCGAGCCTTCAAAATTCTTGAGATTACTACAGTGGATGGAGGATTGGGAGAGGAAGAAATGTCTAAGAGGGGGCTCGGAGTGGTTCCAACCAGAAAGGGAGAAATCGGGCTTCCAATGCCCTAAAAGAATTAAGAAGGAGAAAAACAAACCCGCGTTATTGGATTCGGGCCACGTTTGGGCCCGGATCCGCCAGGGCGGGTCGGACGCGTCCCGTCCGACCGGGCGGAACCAACCAGCACGCGACGCGCGTCCCCACAGGAGATCGGCGCGCATCCCGCACAGCGAACAGCCGTGCGGGGCGCGCCAGCGGCCGACGCGCGTCCCGACCGCGCGGTCAGCCCCGCAGGCGCTCGCCAATGGCGAGGCGACGCGCGTCCCACGCACTGTGCGGTCAGGCGCCGCCTGACCGGCCGCAGGCGTTGTCCCCTGCGCCGAGTCCCATGAGCCCGCCAGTAGCCATGCGCCACGTGTCGGTGCGCCGGGTCCGTGCACCCCGCCGAGCCGTTCCATGCACCGGGCGCCGCGGGCCGGCCAATGAGGGCCCGCCACGTGGCATCCGGCGGTCCACGGCCTTCCCCCATGCACCAGGAGACATTAGAAACTTCCGGGAGTCCGTTTTTGGGCATCCGGACTCCAAATCCGGCAAATAAATAGCCGTTTTCAAGCGTTTTTTCCGCGCTGAATCCAAATACGCCATCCGTTTGGCCTAGAAACTTTTCTAAAATTCGGCAAACCCCGCCGAAGGCCAAACTAACAATAAACACTGCCACGGACCCACCTGTGCTGTCCCTTTGACACACTGTGGATCAAACACCATCATTAGGTGTTTCACACTTGGATTCACGGGAAAACAGTGCATGGAAACCTGGATCATCACAGAACTAATACTTTCTTCACGCAATGAAACAAACGGAAAAGTGCTTCCATCTTTGTCATCCAGAGCAAAGGAGTGGTGAAGAATTCGAAGAGCTCCAAAGAATTTCGACTCCAATGGGAAAGTAACAAGGGATTAGGAAGTGAATCTTTAAGAAAGTGAAACGAGAAACTTATATCGCAGCATGACTGGAAGTTAGTCACCTCAAAGCTAGTTCAAGGAATAGACTTTAGTGTTGGGATCTGGGAGATTACAGTCCACGCACCAAGAGTTCACCTGAAATCGGTGAAAAGGATCATCCGGTCGTCAATGGAATTTTGATTTCGGAAGTTTGGTATCCTATGGGAACAAGTTTTCTTGACATAAAGGTTATTCATGCCGATTGGGCAGGATCGTGGATGAGGAAGAGTACGAGTGGTGCAAGGTTTTATCAAAGCCATTGTTTGTTGCAGGTCTAGTAAAAAGTAAAAACTGCATTGCACTCTCGGACTATCGCAGCGAATAATTTCCGCGGAAATCTCTTCAACCCAATTTTGGTGAAAAGCGTGTTGATGACTTCCGAATTCCTGGTTTTGGTAACGAACCTTGGAAACACTACGAAAACTCTAAGACCCTCGGTTTGCACTCAAACAAAGCCTTGAACTTAGATTCATTTTTCTGAAGAGCGAGTTGAATCCAAGTATTCTTCAAATTTCTTATGGATTTCGACTGAAGATCAATTAGCCACATTTTAACAAAAGTGGCAAATAACTTTAAGCAAATGGTAAGCAATTGAATGCTTTTTGAAAGAACACTTTTTGAAACCAATGCTTAGGAAGGTTTTGTTTGGTTTGTGTCGTTATCCAGCATGATAGTGTAGCAGAAAAAGGTGGCCTAACTAGATGTCCATTTAAGCATGCAAAGTCCTTTATATAAAAACAGGTTTAAATATTATTATCCTTCCCATAGAGAGGTATGCCACTAGTTAAACTTTCATTTGCTAAGTTATCTCATATCCATTTATCACATAATCATAAGAGGTCCCAAAGTGTACGAGTAAGATAGTCCTTTATAGCAAAACTCCCCCCCCCCGTGAGGTTTAAACGACATATTAATATAAGAATCATCCATTCATTAATACTTAGTCCATTTTAAGATGTAGCCCAAGCAATAAGTCCAATTCTCAACCAAGATGCCATTTTAACTTATTCCGGTTCATTTAGCAACATAACAGTGAAGCACTCCAATAGGCCTAGTGGGGACATCATAAGTAGGAGGTAAACAACGGTACCCACCTCGAGCGCTAAATCCGGTCCTCAAAGGCTAAGTCCGCGCTCGCTCCGGAAAAACCCCGCAACACTGTGCCAAAGATCCCAAAGAACACACACAAATTACAATTCAAGTTTAACCCAAAATCTGTCTCCCAAATTCAGATTTACTGTTCAGCCATTTTTACCTGTGACACGTGCCCACAAAATTCCCAGAAAAATATACACTGCGATCTACGCGACGATCCGGTCGAAACAAGTACTGCACGTTTCCCCACGATTTTTCTGTGCTGAGAACGAAAATCGACAAGAGGACCACCTCAAACAATACATTCATCCCAAAACAGCGATATAAAATTCTGTAAAAAGGATTCCTCACCTTCAGGGAAATTCCACAAAAATCCACGAAAATTCCAGGAGATTCCTCGTGACGCGTAGATGCAAATCCCCTTTTGAGTCGCCCTGTTTCGATGCTCGAGCGCGAAGTTATCGCCAAAACGAGATGGTGCTGTCCCACAACTCCGCCACGGAAAAAGGGTCAGAAAGAAGCCACAGAATCACCATCAAAACCTCTGAATCAAGAGAAACTCATAAAAGAGGAAGTGAAGCCCTACCTGTCAAGAATCCGACGGCGCAAAATCGTAAAAACAGGATGTCGGGGTGAGCCGGGGGAGCTAGAACACCGAAATGCGACGAATCTGGTAGCCGTAGAACGATCGTTGCGCCGCGCCGGATAAATGCAAACCTTGGGATCCGAGCCTTCAAAATTCTTGAGATTACTACAGTGGATGAAGGATTGGGAGAGGAAGAAATGTCTAAGAGGGGGCTCGAGTGGTTCCAAACAGAAAGGGAGAAATCGGGCTTCCAATGCCCTAAAAGAATTAAGAAGGAGAAAAACAAACCCAAGTTATTGGATTCGGGCCACGTTTGGGCCCGGATCCGCCAGGGCGGGTCGGACGCGTCCCGTCCGACCGGGCGGAACCAATCAGCACGCGACGCGCGTCCCCACAGGAGATCGGCGCGCATCCCGCACAGCGAACAGCCGTGCGGGGCGCGCCAGCGGCCGACGCGCGTCCCGACCGCGCGGTCAACCCCGCAGGCGCTCGCCAATGGCGAGGCGACGCGCGTCCCACGCACTGTGCGGTCAGGCGCGCGGGCAGGCGCCGCCTGACCGGCCGCAGGCGTTGTCCCCTGCGCCGAGTCCCAAGAGCCCGCCAGTAGCCATGCGCCACGTGTCTGTGCGCCGGGTCCGTGCACCCCGCCGAGCCGTTCCATGCACCGGGCGCCGCGGGCCGGCCAATGAGGGCCCGCCACGTGGCATCCGGCGGTCCACGGCCTTCCCCCATGCACCAGGAGACACTAGAAACTTCCGGGAGTCCGTTTTTGGGCATCCGGACTCCAAATCCGGCAAATAAATAGCCGTTTTCAAGCGTTTTTCCGCGCTGGATCCAAATACGCCATCCGTTTGGCCTAGAAACTTTCTAAAATTCGGCAAACCCCGCCGAAGGCCAAACTAACAATAAATACTGCCACGGACCCACCTGTGCTGTCCCTTTGACACACTGTGGATCAAACACCATCATTAGGTGTTTCACACTTGGATTCACGGGAAAACAGTGCATGGAAACCTGGATCATCACACCTTTCCCTTTCTTCCGGCTAGGGTTCCGTCTTCTCCTTTTTTTCTCTCCTCACCGATTAGGGTTTTTATTTTTCTTTTCTTTTCTTTCCGATAATCGGGATCCCTTATATAGCTCGTATTATATCTTTAATTAATTTCCTCTTTAATTCGTAGGTAAGAGAATTCTATTTTCCGTCATCGGATAATTAATTAACTAATTAATTATCCCCTACGAGATAACCCACCTTATCTCTAACGGGTGCAAGATATTTTGCACGGATTCCGATGCATGACTAATCACCGTATCACTAGGAATTCCGTTCCGGGAGATCCCGATATCGGATTTCAGATCCGATCGCACCGTAGGCCTTCTTTTTCCGCGCTCTATCGCAGAAAAATACCAGCACCACACACTGGCCAACTTTTAAGAATTGAATAATTTTATTTCACTTAAAGGCTTAAACGACTATATGTGGGTCAAAAATACCCCTAAGGTCCGGATCACTACACCACTCACACTTTATAAAAAGTTTCGTCCCGAAACTTAAGTACAAACCCCACTAATTAATTCGGGAAAATATTCTCTCATCTTCATTCCAGTTCCCAAGTCGCCTCGCGCTCTTCGTGGTTGCTCCTCTGGACCTTTAATAGGGGATTGTTCGTTTGCGCAACTTCTTGTCCTCTCTTGCCAAAATCCGCACCGATGTCTCCTCGACGCTTAAATCCTCTCGCAACTCGATGGTGGAGGCATCCAAGGCATGAGAGGGATCAGCTAGGTACTTCCGGAGCATTGAGACATGGAACACGTTATGGACTCGTTCGAGATTCGGCGGCAGGGCTAATCGGTACGCCACCGGTCCTACGCGTTCTAGGATCTCGAACGGTCCTACGTACCTCGGGCTTAACTTTCCCTTTATGCCGAAGCGTCGGTTCCCCTTGGAGGGCGAAACTCGGAGTAACGCATGCTCACCCACCATGAACTCTAAGTCTCGGCGTCTGTTGTCCGCATAGCTTTTCTGTCTGCTCTGGGCGGTCAGTAGCCTTGGTCTAATCAATCGCACCTTTGCTTCGGTCTGCTCCACCAAATCTGGGCCCAGAAACTTACGCTCACCCAAGTCGTCCCAGCATATTGGAGACCGACAGCGGCGCCCGTACAGGGCCTCGTATGGTGCCATCTGAATGCTGGCCTGGTAACTGTTATTGTAGGCAAATTCCACTAGGGGCAAACACCGTGCCCACCCTTCGCCCAAGTCCAAAACGCATGCTCGAAGCATGTCCTCCACAATTTGTATCACCCGCTCTGATTGTCCATCGGTCTGCGGGTGAAAAGCCGTACTGAAGTGCAACTTGGTTCCCATTGCTCGCTGCAGGCTCTGCCAAAAGTTTGACACAAATCGCGTGTCCCTGTCCGACGTGATGGACGTCGGCACCCCATGCAACCTTACTATCTCGTTGATGTAGGTTTGCGCCAGTCGTTCCCGCGCCCACGTCGTGTGTATGGGCAGAAAGTGGGCTGATTTCGTCAAACGGTCCACGATTACCCATATTGCATCGTGTCCCTGTGACGATCTCGGGAACCCGGTCACAAAATCCATGGTAATCATGTCCCACTTCCATTCGGGCACCTGTAAGGGTTGCAGTTTTCCTGCCGGACGCTGGTGCTCGGCCTTCACCCGTTGGCACACCAGGCAGTGTGCCACAAACCGAGTCACGTCTTCCTTCATTTTGGGCCACCAGAAGGTCTGTTTGACGTCCTTGTACATCTTCGTTCCCCCGGGATGCGCTGCATATGGAGCAGTATGCGCCTCCCGCAGGATTTTTCTCTTTGAGTTCCGGTAGATCCGGCACGCAGATTCGTCCCCGAAATCGTATCGTGCCGTTGGAGTTTACTGTGAAATCACCTTCTTGGTCGGCAGTTACTCTACTTCGCACCAGCTGGAGTTGGTCATCAGTCGACTACCCCTCGAGAATTCTGTCAAGCAAGGTAGGTCTGACCACCAGTGTCAGAAGTTGTGCGACTATACCCGCCGGTACTACTTCTAGTCTTAATCGCGAAAATTCCGCAATCAGACTACCTTGCTGGGTGATGGCACTTACCCCTGCCTTTTCGGCCTGCCCCTTGCGGCTCAGGGCGTCGGCCACCACGTTTGCCTTTCCCGAGTGGTAGTGGATCGTTAAATCGTAATCCTTCAGTTGCTCGAGCCACCGTCTTTGTCGCAAATTTAACTCCTTTTGGGTGAAAAGGTACTTAAGACTTTTATGATCTGAGTACACATTGGAGTGGGCCCCATACAGGTAGTGTCTCCAAAGCTTGAGGACGAACACAACCGCTGCGAGTTCCAAATCGTGCACGGGGTAGTTCCGCTCGTATTCCTTGAGTTGCTTTGACGCATAGGCTATAACCTTTCCCCGTTGCATGAGTACTCCACCCAGTCCGTTTCGCGACGCATCGCAATACACTTCATAATCCTCCCCTGGTTCTGGCAGGGCGGGAATCGGGGCTCGCGTCAATCTATCCTTGAGCTCCTCGAAGCTCCTCTGACATTTGTCCGTCCAGATGAACTTTTCCCCCTTTTTAGTCAAACGGTTTAAGGGGGTGGCTATCTTGGAGAAACCCTCCACAAAGCGCCGGTAGTACCCGGCTAACCCCAGGAAGCTTCGAATCTCCGTCACCGTCGTCGGTTGGGACCAGTCCGTCACCGAATCTATCTTCTTCGGATCGACTGCGACTCCAGCCGCCGAGATTACGTGCCCCAAGAAGCCGACCTCACGGAACCAAAACTCACACTTTTTGAGTTTGGCGTAGAGTTTCTGTTCCCGTAGGGTCTGGAGGACTGTGCGCAGATGTTCTTCGTGTTCCTCGTCTGTACGGGAGTAGATGAGGATATCGTCGATGAAGACCACCACGAATAAGTCCAGGAAGGGTTTGAATACCCTGTTCATCATGTCCATGAACACCGCCGGGGCATTTGTGAGCCCGAACGGCATTACTGTAAATTCGTAATGGCCGTAGCGAGTTCGGAAAGCCGTTTTGGGGATGTCCTCCCCCTTAACCTGGACCTGATGATAGCCCGACTGCAGGTCAATCTTTGAAAACACCGTCGCCCCCTGTAGTTGGTCGAAGAGGTCGTCGATCCTTGGCAGGGGGTACTTGTTCTTAACGGTGACCTTATTTATCTCCCGGTAGTCGATGCACAACCGGAGACTTCCGTCCTTCTTCCTCACAAACAGGACGGGTGCACCCCAGGGTGACGCGCTAGGTCTGATAAAGCCCTTATCCGAAAGGTCCTCCAACTATGCCTTGAGTTCCTTCAACTCCGCGAAGGCCATCCTGTACGGTGCCTTGGTGATGGTTTGGTGCCGGGAAGTAGTTCAATAGGGAAGTCGACCTCTCGTTCCGGTGGCGTTCCGGGGAGCTCTGCCTTAAATACATCCGGAAATTCTTTTACCACTGGAATTTCGGAAGGCGAGGGAACGGGTCGGGTGGCTAAATCTACCGAGGCTAGATAGGCCACGCACCCGCCCTCCATCACTTCCTAGCTCGCGACGCGGAGATGATAGCCAAAAGGAAGTGCTTTTACATGCCAAGTACACGTTTTCTGGGAATCCCGGCTTCTGTAGTTGCACCTGGCGCTTCTCGCAATCGATGACCGCCTGATACTCGGTAAGCCAGTCCATGCCCAAAACCACGTCGTATTCTTTTAGCGGTATGACCACCAGATCCCAGGGGCACGACAACCTTCCCAGTCTTATTGAACACGAGGGTACTAGGCCAGTCGCCGCGATTGGCCCCCCAGGGGTCTGGATGGTCAGTAAGACATCAAGGGGACTACCTTCTAGCAGATGTGTTTGTGCAAAAGTGCGGGAAATAAAGGAGTGAGTCGCCCGGTGTCAAACATCGGATCGTTGGAGCTAACCATTAACCCCAAACGCCTGAGCTTTTAGAGGTGCACGTCCGATTCACTTAAAGCGGCTTACACCGCACCACAGATCTAGACCGGAGTCAACCCACCTGGATGTTAGGTCTATTGTTGGGCCTCTTGCCGTTAGGTCTATTGCGGACCGCAGCCCACCCAACCTATTGGGCTCACCCAACCCAACTCACTAGTCCCCTGGGCCTATTGTCTCTAGGCAGGAAGTTGGACCTATTTGACCCATAAATAAAGGCCAACACCAAAGACAACTAAGTCTTCGCATCCTTATTAGGCGGAAAGGTACAGAGTATTTGCTCCTAAAGGTTCTCGTGGGGTCAAGTCCAACATTACTCTTCGTAAGGGGTCTTTCCTGCTACCACTTCCCTCGGGTAGTGCGTCCTTTGTCGTACTCCGAGTCCTCTTGTCGAGCGCGCGTCGCCTCGAATCCGCGCTCCACTATGGTGGCCCTATCCACCACTTTCTGGAAGGTGTGGAGTTCCACTACTCGCACGACTTCGAAAGTATTGCTCCGCGATCTGTCTACGAAGAGGCGGGCTTTGTGTGCTTCATCCCTTATAACAACGGAAACACTATTGGCCAACCTTACATATTCTTGTCGATACTCCAGGATGTATCGATTCCCCTATCTGATGTGTTTCAGGTTCCTTGCGGTGTCTTCGGATATTGGGGTGGTTGGCCCTCGTTGGGAAAGTCATTCCCGGGTTATGGCTGGGGTCGTTTCGGCCCCCGGCAGACTCATGATCCTTCTGCCGGGTGCGTGGAACGGCCAATTCCCGCCCCACCATAGTGGTCCTATCGATCACTTCTCGGTAAGCGGGTAGACCCACCGTCGGTATTACCCGATTAGTGTCACTATGTGGACCACCTTTGGGAAGGCGAGCCTGGTAGGGTTCGTCTTTCCTAACAAAAAGGGGAGAGCGCTATGCCATGTCGCGTAATCCATTGTTGGAGTAAGCGGTTGGCTGCGGCTGTGGGATCCATCCTGTCCATTGAGAATAGTTAGCGCTCGGTGGCCAAATCCTGGCCGTTGTCTGCTGTAAACAAAGAAACCACGTCAATCCTAAGGTTATGACCCTAGCACCCTGTCTTACGATTACACCTATATTACGTCGCCTTTTCCCCGTACTCTCACGCACTACGCACCTATACCTTGGTTATCTCATGTCCAATTTGCTTGTGGCACCCTACACTGTGGATGTGGATCACGTCTACTATGGTTATGGTTGTTTTCTCTGATACCATTTAATCTGTCACGCCCCCGGGGTTTTTGAGTCTTTCAAGCGGAAATTGCGTGTATTATTTTTTTTCTTAACAAGGTAACTTAAACCTCATCCCCGGTGCGTGCCAGACCGCCACATACACAAATTCTCTCTGCCCACGGACAGAGTCTCCTTTGCATATGCACGGCGTCTCATTTACAACATCATACATCAACCATCAGCCATACAATAGACATACATCGTCAAACAGAGTACAGTAATTAACTAATGTATAAAAGCGGCGTCACCGTTTGGAAAGGATAAAACCAGCGGTTGCAAAACCCGTGCCCACACGGCACTTCGTTTTGAGAAAACGTTTTCGAAATCATTTAGCTTTTCCTGAAAGCGTGCCGCATAAGAAAACATCACTGAAAGTAACTAAACGCATAGGTACATCTCATCCACAGTGCTATCTAATACATGTCCACGAATAATAAGATCCACAAGCAAATGAACTAATTTAAGCATAAGGAAGACGAGATAAAAACCCAAGTATCCTGACTACGGTCCTCGCGACGCAGTCTCACCGCCCTCCGGCTAACGCACCTCGTAACACCTGTCACGGAGTGGGTAAAGTCAGTGACAAACAAAGTAGATGTCTAATTATCAAAAGAGAATAAGGAGCAAACCGATTACACCGGAACCTTTCGCTAAAACCCTGTACATAATTAAGCTGGGCACCAACCCCAGATTTATCAATTAAGTTGGGCACCAACCCCAGAGTACCTGTCGGAGAGACTAAAGTCTCCCCTCGTGCGCGAACACCTTTTTGATGCTTTTAACCTCTTCACGGTGCTGGTGTGCTATTTGCAACAGGCGCGAAGAGGTCCTCACGGCTCCCACCCTTTGTGAGGTACACGGGTCAAAAAGACCACTTCTCCGGAAAAGTACACCCATGCGGAGGCCAATCCGCCTGTGTACGTGCAGCATCCGAAAATGGATTTGCCGAGATCGGCGTGTGTTGAGCACCGCGACCGTAGCCGCTTCAATTGTTAGATAAAATACAATCATGCGAAAGGTTAAACTGTCCATCTACTTTGTTAGACAAATTAAGAGCATTTTAATGACATAGATGCACTTACTGCACTTGTTGCACTTATCGCAACAGTACCCACCTAGTTGAAGAGAAATCGGAACACCTGAATCCTTCGCGCAATCCCGCTGCGCTCCTGGACCTAAAGAAAGTCCGTAAGGATAACTATATTCAAAACGTGTACTAACATCCCAAAACAAAAGACCCATTTACTCTTTTCGACGGAAAAGTCCAACACCGTCCGGGTTGACGAAAACCGGAAATCCCGCGCCGCCGT
This sequence comes from Tillandsia leiboldiana, assembly GCA_029204045.2. Lineage (NCBI taxonomy): Eukaryota > Viridiplantae > Streptophyta > Magnoliopsida > Poales > Bromeliaceae > Tillandsia > Tillandsia leiboldiana. The sequence goes on along the minus strand of JAQNDB010004263.1, from coordinate 1,850 downwards.
CGTCGTCCGCCGGAGCCCCGCGCGGTTCGGAACAGCGTGGCGGTCTCCGCGGGCGACGCCACGCGGCGCGGTGCCTCGCGCGGGTGCTGCCCGGGCGGCGGCCGCGCGGCGCCCGCGCGGTGCCCGCGCGGTTGCGGGTCCGCGTGGGTGCCGCCTGCGCGGTAGCCGCGCGGTTGCGGGTCCGCGTGGGTGCCGCCCAAGCGGTAGCCGCGCGGCGCACATGCGGTGCCCGCGCGGTTGCGGGTCCGCGTGGGTGCCGCCTGCGCGGTAGCCGCGCGGCGCCCGCGCGGTGCCCGCGCGGTTGCGGGTCCGCGTGGGTGCCGCCCGCGCGTAGCCGCGCGGCGCCAATGCGGTGCCCGCGCGGTTGCTGGTCCGCGTGGGTGCCGCCCGCGCGGTAGCCGCGCGGAGCCCATGCGGTGCCCGCGCGGTTGCGGGTCCGCGTGGGTGCCGCCCGCGCGGTAGCCGGGCGGCGCCCATGCGGTGCCCGCGCGGTTGCGGGTATGCATGGGTGCCGTCCGTGCGGTAGCCGCGCGGCGCCCGCGCGGGTAATGGCCCGCGCGGAGCCCGCGCGGAGCCCGCGCGGAGCCCGCGCGGTGCCCGCGCGGTCCCGTCGCCGCTTGCGGCGGCGGTGGCCGTCCGCAACTCTCCTCCGCGCGATGCCCTAGCGGCACCGCGCGCCTCCGCCGTCCTTTCCGTGCCCTAGCATGGCGACGATGACGGCGACGGCGACGGATACGACGGAGAAACCCAAGAACTCAAACAAAAAGGATGACGGAAAAATCCCAAATAATTTGTAACAATTATTTTACTAACCGAAGATCGACGGGAAGGTTGTCCGGTCGCGTTCTTGCCTTCGGTTCGATGTCCGGGAAGATCGGGCTCCTTCTCTTTCTCCTTTCCCTTTCTTCCGGCTAGGGTTCCGTCTTCTCCTTTTTTTCTCTCCTCACCGATTAGGGTTTTTATTTTTCTTTTCTTTTCTTTCCGATAATCGGGATCCCTTATATAGCTCGTATTATCTCTTTAATTAATTTCCTCTTTATTCGTACGTAAGAGAATTCTATTTCCGTCATTGGATAATTAATTAACTAATTAATTATCCCCTACGAGATAACCCACCATATCTCTAACGGGTGCAAGATATTTTGCACGGATTCCGATGCATGACTATCACCGTATCACTAGATTCCGTTCCGGGAGATCCCGATATCGGATTTCAGATCCGATCGCATCGTCGGCCTTCTTTTTCCGCGCTCTATCGCAGAAAAATACCAGCACCACACACTGGCCAACTTTTAAGAATTGAATAATTTTATTCACTTAAAGGCTTAAACTATATGTGGGTCAAATACCCCTAAGGGCCGGATCACTACAACAAGTTTAGTGAAGATTCAAAAACTGCAAATGCTTACAACAAATTTGATTCAATTCATATGATAGAAATGAATCTTTCACAGATTATTACACACGATTGCAAGATATCGTAAATATATGTGCTAACTTGGGAGAGAAAATTTCAGAATCGAAGTTGTAAGAAAGATTTGAGAACTCTTCCTGAAAGATTCGCCCTAAGGTCGCAGCCCTTGAAACAGTAAAAACACCCGGACGAAATCAAAGTAGAAGAATTAGTTGGTGCACTTCAAACATATGAAATGACTTGTCTACTAACTATTCTCTGGAAAGCCTTCCTCTTCTCTAAGTCTTCAGGTTTTGCATTGAAATCACAAAAGCGAAGACGCGGATTCATCCTCCTCAGATGCTGATGATAATCTATCAATGGAGGATTTCGAGAAAACAACTTGCATTCTTGACAAGAAAATTTCGCCGAAACTTTCGAAGGGGAAATTCAAACA
>JAQNDB010004262.1:0-24657 GCA_029204045.2 Tillandsia leiboldiana | reverse complement strand
ATTCTTCTTCTCTTCTTGATGTGTGCCATCTTGTTTCCTTTTTACAGATGCAACTAGTTCCTACCAATGCCACAATGAGCATAATGATCCATGCAAAAGCCATCTTTCTGCTAGTGCGTTAGTGTTAAGGAAACCTACGAGCAAGAACTCAAGAACACGAAAAACTTTGTTTATTTTCAAAATTTTACAAATGTACCTAAACATCACTTTATCGTGTAAGAGACTAGGAAATCAATTAGGTTTTGCAAAAAGAATTTATAATAGATCAATTCCATGATTTTCAAAATTCCTCATTATATGCCCTAAACCGAATTTTTCAGAAATCGAACCCAAAAACCGTTATCAAGAGATACCTAGCATATAATCAAACTAATCTACGCATAGTTTCTTTATTTCAATAGAAAATTTGACCAAATACCCAATCCACACGAAAAGTTTACAAGACTTTCATTCCGGTTTTGGAAAAAGAGAGAAAGTCTGTGTAAAACCTAAGTTTTGATCATAAAACTTACTTTGATCCGAAGAACTCGAGTTGGAAAGGCTCCAAATGGATGATTTCTAGAGAGAGAAGCTCTGGAGACTTGGAAACAAAAGATTGTTGTAAAAAGAAAATCAAATCCCTTTTGTTTCTTATAAAACCCTAGCCGCGGTCCAGAACGGATCAGAATCCAGTTCGGATCGGCTCCACCCGCAAAAAATTCCTGCGTTCGGGGATCCGGAACGGATATTCCAGTCCGGATCGGCTCCAACTTTTCTTCAGAAAATTGAAAAAATTCAGAAAATCCAGAAAAAGTATGTAAGCACTTTGTCATGTCAACTTTAAACAAAGCCATCGTTTCATATGAAGATGCTAAATCTATCAATAAAATCCAAGTAATGAAACGAAAATTTTTAAAAAATTAAATCCTTTAAGTTGAACAGTTCAATGACATCTATCATGATCTTATGAGTAATGCGTTTATCAAATCATCAATATGGTAAGAACTGAAGTACCAAGATTGATAGATGTTTGAAATCCCAAATAAGTTAGATAATATATCTAGATCAATTATTGTAAGGAGTGGCTCTTTGAGCACTTCAATAAATCCCCCACCTTACCCAACCTTCGAATTTGACAGAGTCAAGTATTCCAAAAAGCTTTTTTCTTATCAACTTGAAAAACCATGCTTGTATACATGTGGTAGCGTGCACACAGTACTCGGACGACCGAGGTGGTAGCTCTTTCCTCCATGTGGTGGTAGTTTTACACTCCTCATTGGGATGTAACTCTTTCCACATCTTTTGAGCATAAATATTTTAACAAACTCCCCTCAATTGGCTATCTTATCTAAGATATGCGGTATTCAACCAAAGATTGATCTCGATTTCATACTCGACTCAATTTTCAAATATGATAAAAACTATACCAAAGATCATTTGAGAGAGAAATTGACTTTGATTCATTAATAATGGACTAATTGATATAAATGATCATTGCATCCAATGAATTATCATGATATCTAAACCATAATAAATTTCTCAAAAATATGAAAGGATGCAAGTAAAGTCAATTATACTAATGCTCAATTAATGTTCTATGTTCAAGCATAGATAAGAACACAAACACAAAAAATAAAACCTAACCTTAGCAATGTTTCCAAAAAGAGTTATTTCAAAGAAAGCATTCCTATTGCTTTACGCAAATGAATAAACCATTTTGATCCAAAGGTTTTGTTAAAATGTCAGCTAATTGATCCTCAGTTGAAATATAGATATTTGACGAATACTTGATTAACTAGCTCTCTTAGAAAATGATATTCCAGTTAAGAGAACGAGCATCATTGTCCCTGATAATGCTTCACAAGAGAGTCCGAGTCCGGTCTGCTCCCCTCGAGTATAGCCCTTTTCCAATAGGTGCTTTGTCAACCTTTCGTACCACGCTCGCGGTGCTTGTTTTTTATACGTAAAGAGCCTTTTTCAATCGAAAAATATGGTTAGGTAGTTTATGATCAATGAAACCTTTCGGTTGAGCCACATAAACTTCCTCATTTAGAAAACCATTTAAAAAGGCGCTCTTAACGTCCATTTGAAAAAGCTTAATTTTGAATGACAAGCAATCGCGAAAAGGATGCGAATTGACTTGAGACGAGCTACTGGGGCGAACGTCTCATCAAAGTCTATACCTTCAATTTGTGAATAGCCCTGAGCAACTAGGCGTGCTTTGTTCCTGATAATGTACCATCCTCGTTTTTATTATTCTTGAAAATCCACTTAGTACCATTATGTTGTGTTGCTTCGGAGGCTTCGTTAATTCCCAGACTTTGTTTCTTTCGAACTGATGGAGCTCTTCCTGCATTGCTTCAATCCAGTAATCATCCTGAAGAGCTTCATCGATGTTCTTTGGTTCTAACATGGAGACATAACTCGCGACTCCACAAACCAATTGTCTCCGAGTCCTGACTCCTTCTTGTGGTCTCCAATAATATTTGATTCTGGATGATCCTTGGAGATACGTAGCGTTTGAGGTAACAGAGTACTCAGAGGTATGTGTGATGATTCCTGCATATCAGATAAACTAGAAGAACCATTAGATGCATCAACATTATCGGAAGAATTATTATGAGAAGATGCATTTACAGGAGTATCATCATCAAAGACATATCAGGGGTAGATTTATCAGATGCAAAATGAAATGCTTCATCTACTTTAACATTAAAAGATTCTACCATCGTTTTAGATTCGAGGTTAAAAACCCGATATGCTCTACTATTTGTAGAATAACCCATGAAAATCCCTTCGTCACTTCGAGAGTCAAATTTTCCAAGATTTTCGCGATCACGTAAAATGTAACAGCGACTCCCAAAGATACGAAAATATTTGATATTTGGTTTTCTACAAAACCATAGCTCATATGGTGTATTTAAAGTTCCCGGGCGCAAATACACACGATTGATTACGTAGACGGCGCCGTGTTGACTGCTTCAGCACAAAAATGTAACAGGAGTTTCCGGCTGTGAAGCATAACACGCGCCATCTCTTGTACTACCCTGTTTTGTGCTCGACTACACCATTCTGCTGAGGTGTATAGGGTGCAGAGAATTCATGTTTTATGCCATTGGAAGTGCAAAAATCAATGAATTTAGAATTTACAAATTCTCCACCTCTATCACTTCTAACACGAACGATCTTTTTATTTTTCTCAATCATAATACGATGACAAATCTCATGAAAAGAATCGAAAGTATCCGCTTTCTCTTTTAAAAATGTTACCCATGAATATCTAGAGAAATCATCAACCAAAAGAAAAATGTACCATTTACCTCCCAAACTTGGTTGACGAGTCAGCCCTATTAAGTCCATGTGTAGTAATTCTAAAGGCCGTTTAGTACCCACGTGGTTCAAGTTCTTGTGTGCAGCCCTTGATTGTTTTCCCTTTTGACAACCTCCACACACAATGTTTTCTTTAAAAAAAAGTTTAGGAACCCCTTAAGCACGTCTTTATTAGAAATCCTCGCTAGTTCCTTAAAATTTATCTGACCTAGTCTTTCATGTCAAAGAGTTTCGTTATCAAAGACACTAGGTTACAATGTTCAAAAATTTTGTTTGGAACTATATAGCAATTATTTTCAGATCTAACCCTTTCAAAAAGAATAAATGGTCCTTATCAGTTACAATATATTCTGCTGAAGAAAAATTAACTGAAAAGCCATTATCACAAAGTTGACTAATGCTAATGAGGGTCTTAAGGCCTTCAACAAATAAAACATTATTCAAAACCGGGCCTTCTGGAATAGTGATTGTCCATTTTCCAACAATTTTAGAAGAACGACCGTCTCCGAAAACTACAAGTCCTCCGGAGGTTTCTCTAAAGTTGAAAATAATTTTTGTCACCGGTCATGTGACGGGAACACCCACTATCCAGATACCAAGACGAGTTGTCATAAGCATGCAAAGAAGTATGAACAATAAGACAATGGAAGATTTCACTTTTGCGCACCCAAACCTTTTTGGAATGCGTCGGCAATGATTGTGAAGTTATTCTCCTTGGTGAAAGCGTCTTGTTTGATAGATTGCTTTTCTTTGATGACGTCGTCTTGTTAGATGAACTACCAAGGTTCATTTCCTTTGAAAATTTCTCCTTTGATTTCCGGAGAATGACCTTGTTGGTAGTTGTTGCAAGAGGCACTTGATTTGATCGTTTTGCTCCAATCTTGCAATTTCTTCTTACGTGCCCTGCAAAACCACAACGAAAACATACCTTTGTACTTGTTGAACCCGAAGTAGGTGAGGTAGGCTTGTTGTCGTTGTATGCAGTGAATTCCGTCGGAGGAGGAGACGCCGACTGGGGCACAAAAACTGTTCCACTCGAACTAGGACTGTCTCCAGTTCGATTGTATCCAAGGCCGAAACGGTTCGTTTGACCAAGACCAAGCATCTTATCCAACTTGCTCATTCCGAAGAAAATCGCTTCAAATCATCCTTAAGTTGGAAAATGGTCTTCGTCATCTCCATCTTTTCTTGTCGAGCCTCGGAGTAGAGCTTCAAGAAGTAATTAGCTTTATCCACCAACTTGATGTGTTCCTTCTCGAAATGCTCATTTTTCTCTTGAAGGGAAACATTTACTTTGATCAAGTTATCCCTTTCCACTTCAAGAGCGTTTGAGAGAGAAGTTGCCCTTTTTGCTTCTTCTTCGAGATCCTGTAATCTCCTTCTCAAACCCTTGTTTTGCTTTGCCAATTTCTTTGAATCCTTTAAAAGTTTATGGTAGGAAAAAGCAAAGTCTTCACCTTCGGAATTACTCGTTCATCGTCCGTTGCATTCTTTTCAACTTGGGAGGAGTTGGACAATGAACCGGATGTACTTGCCATAAAACACACGTAAGGTGAAGTTGTGGACGCGTGGAATGTCGTTGCGTTGTTTTCTTCATCACTGGAAGATGACTCATTTGACGTAGAGGTGTCATCCCAAGTGACGGCTTGCATCGCCTTCTTCTTTGACGGATTCTTATTGGGACACTCCGTTGAGATGTGACCGTAGCCTCGGCACTTGAAGCATTGGATTTGTCCCTCCGAGTTTTTCTTGTCCTTTGAAAAACTCGCTTGCTTTCTTGACTTAAAGCTTGAAGTTCCTTTGCCTTTCTTCGACTTTACGAAGGATGAAGTTTTGCTTGAATTACCCCTTCAAAAGTTTCGGCAAAATTTCCTTGTCAAAAGCGCAAGTTGCTTCTCGAAATCCTCCATTGAAAGATTCTCATCATCGTCTGAGGAGGATGAATCCGTGTCTTCTTCTTTTATTGTTTTCAATGCAAAACCTAAAAACTTAGAAGAAGATGGCTTTCCAGAAGAATTGTTAGTAGGAAATGTCATTTCATAAGTTTGAAGTGCACCAACTAATTCTTCTACTTTGATTTCGTCCGGGTGTTTAACTGTTTCAATGGCCGCAACCTTAGAGTGAAATCTTTCAGGAAGAGTCCTTAAAATCTTTCTTACAACTTTAGATTCTGGAATTTTCTCTCCCAAGTTAGCACATGTATTTACGATATCTTGCAATCGTGTATAGTAATCTGTGAAAGATTCATTTTCTGCCATAAAAATTGAGTCAAATTTGCTCGTAAGCATTTGCAGTTTTTGAATCTTCACAAGGCTTGTTCCCTAATGTGTAACTTGTAGAACATCCCAGATTTCTTTCGCAGTCTCACATGCCAAGACGCGAGAGAATTCAGTTTGCGACAAAGCATTAAATAAGGCGTTAATTCCTTTGCCGTTGTAAGAAGATGTATCACTTTCTTCCTTGGTCCATTTCGACCTAGGTTTGATGGTGCGAACATCAGCAATAATTTCAGTCGGATTTGAGCATCCAAACTCGATTGATTGCCACACCCGTTTATCGATGGAAATTAAAAATGCTCTCATCCGTACTTTCCAGTAGGCATAATTTGTTCCATCGAAGAACGGTGGTCTGTTGATATTTCCACCTGCAACCATTGTTTACAGCCCTATTCCCTCTCTGATACCACTTATTGGGTTATAACTATATGGATCTAAAGAGGGGAAAAAACACCTAGAGGGGGGTGAATAGGTGTAAACAATAAACACTCAAAAATCTTTGCATAATAAAACCCAATGCGGAAATGAAAATAACACGCAAGATTTTACATGGAAAACTCCAAAACCAGGAGTAAAAAACCACGGGACCGATCACACGGTGAAATCAACTAAGATTAAACACGTACAAAGGTGATATACCGTACTCACACACGACTCATCCTTTTTCCATATGCTCCGAGTTGATCTTCTCCGCTCGCTCCTCAACGCGCCTCGAATCCACGATTTGCGTCCAACGCCGAATCCACGGCGTCCAACGTCGAATCCACGACGTCTGACCGAATCCACGGTCTCCACCAAGTAGTACGTCTCGATCACACGAACGTACCTCGCTCCGAATCCACGAGAGCGGTAGCACCTTGAATCCACAAGGCCACGCGAATCCACGCGCCGATTTTTGGGAAAATTGTTGTTTTGTTGGTGGTGAAAATCCGCCGAATACTTAGATCAAAATAGATCGGAAATACCATCTAAGTATTCATTAATTTGATTCTACTCAAAATTCGAGTTTGAAATCCTAGAATCAAATTAATCAATATAGATGAAGAAACATAGAATAAATCTAGTTATTTCATTTCTTCTCTATATGTGGATTTTTATAAGTTTTTCTCCGTTAATTTTTCTCGTTCATTTATGGAATAAAAAACTTATTGTGGATTACCCTAAAAGATGAAATTAGGGTTTACTTATAGGTTAGAAACCATTGGAAGTGAATAAGAATCAAAAACTGACTGTAACAGAATTTTTCCCGCACGACGGTCCGGACTGTTCATGCGATTTCTGCAGAATCCACGTTCGGGGACTTGACTGAACCAAGGGTGTACCGGACTGGATTTGCGCATGAACCTACCTACGTTCGGGGTCGGACTGTAGTACCCTGATCCGGATCCTGAACATATAACAGTCCAGTTTCTTGATTTTTATGCAATTAAAAAACCCATCCAAGTGTTTCTACACAATGAGAAGTATTCGGATGTCACACCCCGAGTTCGAAAAACAGCGTCTATTTTTTTTTTTTTTTTTCAATCAGAGTTTTAAAACAGCCAGGGCGCGACAGACCACCACATATATAGAAAATTCTCAATTCCCTCCTTGGAATTGAGCCTTTTCTATACATGCACGGCTAAGCTTTTACAACAACATCAGAGTAGTCTAAACTACGTATAACTAAAAGATATTACAACAACTAAAACAATTAATTACAACATGACAACAGATAATAAAATAACGGCTGTCCAGGGTCGATTGCTAACACGGAATCTCACCAACACGTCCCGACATCCCAGCACCCGATCGACCTAAAAAATGGTCACCCAGGGGGTGTGAGATACACTGTACATGTATCCCAATAGACACGACGAGCCGAGAAATAGCAGATAGTACCTACTGGCATACAATACTAGAGGATAGTAAAAATTAACAAGTTAGGTAAGCATGATTATGAAGCGTATAATTAATCAATCAGTAAAGCATAGATAGATCTCAACGGGAGTATACTGAATAAATACTGAAAGGAACTGAACAATCAAAATAGGAAAGCATGTTAAGCAGGCACTATGCATCAATAACTGAAATATCAAATACCCAATCATAAGCCACCATATTGGTCTACAAGACCTCAGGGAAACTGCCCAACCTAGCACCAACCTAGCTGACATTCCCCCCTTGGGGGTCACGGGTCTTTCAACAAACCACTTTACCGGTAAAGAACAAAGCGCACGAGGAGTGACCTCGGATATGTTCGTGAAGTACAGCGGTGCGGGCGATCAATGCGAATTCTCAAGCTCAACGGTCCACAGACAACAGGGTAATCGGCAATAGCCGGGGAAATCCCCACTGGGATGCAACAATAGTATGCCAACAGAATCTCAACTCAAATGATCAACAACAAGCCGAAACTGTGGATGACCTGGATCTCCGCATAGCTGTTGCTGTGCGTTGGGTGGCTTCTGGTGGCCTACGGGGTGCGTTGGATGTGTTTGTGCCACCAATTGGACACAAGTGGCGGACTTCAGGCTTAATGGATCACGTGGGTGATCGGTGGACTCCCGTCGTATCTTAGAACTGGTTTCGCGCGAAGCGGATATTAAAATGGACTCAGCGCAAGTTTGGACCAAGGAACACCTTTCCGGATGCCTCGTAAATTTTGGGGGTGGAATTTGGCAAAATGGACATCAAATTCGAATTCGCGCGTGCAAAAAACGGTCAAAATGGACTACCTACTTGTTATTTTTGCGCATAGGGTTACTGTCACAGCCGGAACAGTAACTCCGGCCGGCGGCGGGCAGCGGCGGGCGGCGGCGGGCAGCGGCGGAGAAACGGCGGACGGGCTCGGGCAGGCGGCGGAGCGGCCGCGGCACGCGCGGGCGCAGGCAGGCGCGCGGGTGTAGTATTCTGGTTTTCCCCCGTACAGTTTTTCCGTTGAATCCACTGTGTAGAACACCTAGTGTTGGTGGTGTCGGGCCCATGGTGGCATCAAAGGGGTGCCACAGATGGACCCTGTGTGGTATTTTAGCTGATTTGGTCTTCGGCTGTGTTTGCTGAATTTTAGAGAAGGAACTGGGCCAAGTGGAGTTCAGATTTGGATTCAGCGCGGAAAAACGCTTGAAATCGACTATTTATTTGTCGAATTTGGAGTCCGGACGACCAAATGCGGGCTTCCGGAAGTTTCGGGGGGATTTTCGGTGCATGGGGGTGCTCCGTGGACCGGACAGTGCCACGTGGCGGCCCATAATTGGGCGGCTCACGTCGCTCGGTCCACGGAGGAGGCGCGGGCGGTGCATGCACCGCGCGGGTGGAACCGCGTGGCACTTCCGGATTGGAGGGAGCACGCGGCGCGGTCCATGGAAAAGGCGGGGCACCGGTGGACCCGGGCGCACGACACGTGTCGCCCGGGGATTGGTGGGCTCAGCTGGGCGCGGTTCACGGGTGCGCTAGGCGGTGCCATCGGGGCGCGCGCCAGCGCAGGGGCACAGTGCGGCCGGTCGGCCGCACATGGCCCGCACTCGAGTGCGGGCCACGTGTCGGCCGACCAGGGGGCGGGATGCATGCACCGCCCCCAGCGGGTCTGCGCCACGCGGCGTGCGGCCGGTCGCCCCGCACAGCTGTTTGCTGTGCGGGGGACACGTAGCCGCACCGCAGGCTTCGGGCGGTCGGACGGCCCCCGTCCGACCTGCTTCGGGGATTCGGGCGCCCGAGAAAGTGGCGCCCGAATCCGACAAGAGGGGGGGGGGGGGGGTTGGCAGCCTATATAAAGGCCTTTTGGGGGGCCCTTTTGCTCACTTTCTGTGAGGATTTCCACAGTGAACCCTTAATGAAAAATCTTCCTCTACCTGAAACCCTTCTTGTCGCTCACTCCTGAGATTTTAGGAGCGCGTTTTTCGAGGTTGGTCATTTTCCGGCGCGGCGCAACACTCGTTCTTCGACGACCCGTTTCGTCCCTTCGCAGTGTTCAGGCTCCCCCGGCTCACCCGGACCTCCGATTCGGGTGATTTTTGCGCCGTTGGACTCTCGACAGGTAGGGCTTCATTTTTGATATTTTGAGTAGCCCCTGGTTTTCATGTGGATTTGAGTTTCCCGAGCTTCTTTGTGACCCATTTTTCCTCGCGGAGTTTTGGACAGCACCTGCTTGATTTGGCTATAACTTCGCGCTCAGGCGACGGATCGAGGCGATTCAAAAGGCATTTCTCATCTACATCTCGCGAGGAATCTCCTGGAATTTTCTCAGATTTTTCTGAATATTTTTCGAAGGGTGGAAATCTCCTTTCTCTGTAACTTTTGGTACAGAAATTCTGCACAGTTTTGTTTGGGGGTGTTCCCCTTGCCAAATTTGTATCTCAGCAAAGGAAGCTCGGTTTTGAACGTGCAGGTACTCGTTTCGACGGGTTCGTCGCAAGGAACGCGACGGTATTTTTATTAGAATTTTCTGAGCACCCTTCGCAGGTGAAAATCTGAGATCTTTGGATCGGTAATTTTGGGACAGATTTTGTGATGTTTGAAGGACTAAAATTATGTATGTTCTTCTTGGAGGTTTGGCACAGCATTGCGGTGAGTTTTGGTGCGAGCGCGGGTTTTCGCATTGGGGACAGGATTTTAGCGCTCGAGGTGGGTACCGTTATTAACCTCTTATTTTGGGCAACCCACTAGGCATATTGGAGCTTGCATTTTGTAATATGGCCAACATACTAGTAAAAATGAACAGAGCATGCTTAATGAAAAGAAAAGGGCTCACGATTGGTACTTGTATCTTTAGAGGACTAGACACTAATAATGGTAATAACCGGCTAAATCCGTTTCATACTTAATGTTCATTGAAGGACTTATGCATGTGTCTAAATCAGCTTATGGTAGGTTAATATTTCGGATATTTTAACCAAGGCATAATGTAGAATTGGAATACAAAAATTATCTTGCTTAGTAAAGGACTTTTGCATGTTTAAATGGTCACCTAGTTAGGCCACCTTTTTCTGCTGAACTATCATGCTGGAATTGACTTAGGAGAAACCATGATTTCATTTTCTCCAGTTATCTTGACATAAGGGGATGTCATGCCCGGGTTACGGCAGGGGCTGGGATAGAGTAGGCAGATACTGGGATTTCGGGACAGGCAGGCTGTGTAGGCAGGGTATTGCGGCGATCGCGGATTTTGGGCGATTGACCGGACAGTTGTTGTTGCATCAGATCGGGGAACGGATTTGGGCTTTCTTTTTAGTGGATGGACCTGTTCCATTTAGATCAGTGTCATGATCCAGTCTTGCGGACTTATTTTTCCTTGGGCACTTATTACTCAGGCATTATGCTCGGGTGGGTCGCTCCCCTCGAGTGCCACTCCGGAGTGCGCGTTATACAGACTTGAGTCTTTGAGACTCCTATCCCCTATCGGTGTTATGCGTAGGCTGGCATACCCGATTTGGCAGGCATCGCAGGCAGTACCAGTGTATACTGGGGTATAGATTGGTTTGGTCAGGCAGGCTTTGATATTCTGATGCATACATTTAGCTATCTTTTAGCTGGGCATGTAGAGGCATATTAGTGGTATTTTTATCAGTATCCATGCATAAAGTTTACCACATTATTCTTTTCGCCTCTGGTAGTCCTAGTGGGCAGGTACGAATTGAGGTTTACCCACTAGGGGAGGCTACTGTTTTATAGTAGTTCTCACCCCCACTCTTTTTCCCTCTTCTTTTTCCCCTTTGTTTTGTAGAGTCCTCTGCGGGAGTTGCGGGACCCTCTTCTCAGGACCGAGGTAAGAGGATCGTTGATTAGCTAGATGCTTCCCTGATCCAGAGTTCTGATAGTTTTTTGATGTATCCCCGGTACACTCAGACTGTTGTACTTCCTTTTATTTTGGGTCTGGCTTCGGCCAGCTGGATGTATTTTATTTGGTGAGCTGGGAGAGACATTTGTATATTTTTGAGAGCTATGTTGTATTTTCTTTTTCTGCTCTTATCTGAGTTGTACTAGTTGTAGTTAGCTCTGTTATGCTCTTTTATTTTATCTAGCTATCTGAGCAGGTTACCAGCGCTTCGTGTACACGGAAAATTCCGAGTGCACGGCGGATCTGTAGACGAGCCTGGGTTCTGGTCTACACCCGGGGCGTGACAGATTAAGATGGTATCAGAGCTTAGGGATAGGTCAGTTGGGACTTAGGAAACCCTAGGCTTTTGGCAGGCCCTAGGATGGCAGGGCGCGAGTGACGCGATATTTTGCGAAAGTCGGCAATTTATTATTAACTCTTCCTGTGAGTGGAGAGGGATTGGCATACCCTATTTCTGGTAGACCATTATGTTGGCTGCAGACAACATAAGGTTACAGAAATATGGGGATGTCCATGGCTTTCGCTGGATTGGGTCGAGAGAGTGCTTTTGTTTACTGACTCGTGGTCTTGTGTGGCAGGATGCCTCCTAGGCGGCAGATCCCTACTCGGGGTACTCCTACACCCCCGGAGGAGCCGGAGCAGTCCGGGCCTTCGGAGATTAGTGAGCTTAGGGCCATGGTGGCCCAGTTGGCGGAGAGCCACCGCCGTCAGGAGCAGAGGTTTGATCAGTTGCTTGCCCAGGCTAGGGCACCTCCCCCTACTACTGTAGAGGCCCCTATACCACCTGTTGTACCACCGGCTATTCCACCTGTCCCTACGGCACCGTCGTCGAGCAGTGGGGCCCAGGGGATGTTCAGGCCGTTGACCCCCGGCGGAGGAGCGGGAGTTTGCTGACAAGCTCTCACAGTTTTGCAAGCGAGGACCGCCTAGGTTCTCAGGGCGGAGCATACACCCGTGGGAGATAGGATTATGGCTGGCAGCAATGGAGAAGTTATTTCAGGACTTCTTCATTGACCATAGATACAGAGTGCATATGGCAGTACACTGTCTAGAGGGGGATGCAGATGCCTGGTGGCGTCGGGTTGAGCCCTTGGAGTTTCAGATTACCCGGCAGCTGCCTTGGTCAGAGTTTCGACGAATGATCCTGGACACCTATTTCTCCACGAGCGTGAAGAAAAAGATTGAGGATGACTTGAAGAATCTACAGCAAGGTGATCGGGCGGTATGGGATTATTTTCAAGAGTTCACGCAGTTGCTCAACTGCGTGCCCTATGTTGCCAGGGATGGGCCGTACCAGGTAGAGCTTTTTGAGACGGGCCTTCGCCCAGAGATTTATACCTTAGTGCACGCCCAGAGGCTTCAGACCTTATCAGAGGCAGTGGATCACGCACAGTGGGTCGAGAGGGGAGACCACGTCGTTGCTAGGCGTGTGGGCGCGGTCGCTCATAGTTCTGAGAGGAAGCGACCAGCGTCCGATGATGGGGGACAGGCCAGTTCCTGGAGGCCGCCCCGACCGCCACCGCCTCAGTTTACGAGCCGTGGGCGCTCGGAGCGGCGAGGGTCTGGGGGATCCCAGAGGCCCCCGCAGCATCAGCAGCAGCAGCCCCAGCGACAGCAGCAGCATTCGCAGTAGCAGAGGTCGCAGTCTCGACAGCAGGGGTCACAGCGGCAGAGGCAGCAGCAGCAGCAGTCGAGGCAGTCTCAGTCGGCGGTCAGGTGCATCTTTTGCAGGGGACAGCACCCGTCGGATACTTGTGATCAGAGGTTTGGCCGCTGTTATCGGTGTGGACAGTCTGGCCACATTCGTGCTACTTGCCCTTTCGCGGCATCGCCGGCTCCTTCCTCAGCATCAGCCCCTTCGGCGCCCCAACAGCGGCCTTATGCTCCAGCGAGCAGGGCTCCTTCTTCGCATCCTGCAGACTACAGACCCCCGGCACAGAGTGGGCGTGTTTACGCCGCCCACGTAGAGGACTCCGCAGCAGCCGACCACGTGGTGGCAGGTATCACTTTACTTTTTGGTACTAGAGCTCGCACTTTATTTGATACCGGTGCATCACATTCTTTTATTAGTAGATCATTTGCATCATCCTATGGATTAGAGTTAGGTCGGTTGCCACATGCATTAGAGGTACGGATTCCTGAGCATACATTGCATGTAGAGGAGTGTTGTTGGTCTTGCCCTGTACAGCTTGAGTCTTGGGTTCTGCCAGCGGACCTTATGGTCCTTAGTCAGCTGCGAGATTTTGACATTGTACTGGGGGTGGATTGGCTGGCCCGCTATTTCGCGACGATTGACTGCGCCGCGAGGACTGTTACTTTTAGCGAGCCAGGCCAGGAGGTGTTCGTTTACAGGGGGTGCCAGAGTGCTTTCTTTGCCTCTGTGGTTTCGACTTCTCGGGCGAGGCAGATGATGCGCAGTGGCTGCGTAGCCTTTTTGGCTTGTGTGGTAAAGGAGCCTACGGCGGCACCGGGACTCACGGATATCCCTATCGTCCATGAGTTCCCGGACGTGTTTCCACCGGAGTTGACTTGTATGCCGCCGGATAGGGAGGTCGAGTTTTGGATTGACGTAGTCCCAGGAACTGCGCCAATCTCTAAGGCTCCTTACCGGATGGCACCGGCTGAGTTGCGAGAGTTAAAGGCGCAACTTCAGGATTTAATGGATAAAGGCTTTGTGAGGCCAAGTGTATCGCCTTGGGGAGCGCCGGTGCTATTTGTGAAGAAGAAAGATGGATCACTTCGACTGTGTGTTGATTATTGAGAGCTGAATAAAGTGACCATCAAGAACAAGTACCCTTTGCCGCGCATCGATGATCTATTTGATCAGCTGCAAGGGTCTTGTGTCTTCTCCAAGATTGACTTACAGTCTGGTTACCACCAACTGAAGGTGAAGGCCGAGGATATCCCGAAGACGGTATTCAGGACGCGGTACGTGCATTATGAGTTTACCGTCATGCCTTTTGGATTGACTAATGCCCCTGCTGCTTTTATGGATTTAATGAATAGGATTTTTCGGCCATATCTGGATCGATTCGTGGTGGTGTTTATTGATGATATCCTGATCTATTCACGGAGTGATGCAGAGCACGAGGAGCACCTAAGGATTGTGCTGCAACTTCTCTGGGAAAAGAAGTTGTATGCCAAACTATCTAAGTGCGAATTTTGGCTTAGAGAGGTCACCTTTTTGGGGCATGTGATCTCCGCCGCAGTAGTGGCCGTGGACCCGGCGAAGATTGAGGCAGTCCGGGATTGGCCTCGACCAACGATGGTATCTGAGGTTCGCAGTTTTATGGGCTTAGCCGGATACTACCGTCGGTTTGTGGAGGGTTTTGCGAAACTTTCCACACCCCTCACTCGTCTGACTCGTAAAGGGATTAAGTTTACTTAGAGTGAGGATTGCCAGAGGAGCTTTGAGGAATTAAAGAACAGATTGATGTCGGCTCCTATCCTTTCCCTCCCTATTATGGGGAAAGGATATGTGATTTATAGTGATGCATCGCACAATGGACTTGGATGCGTGCTGATGCAGGAGGGTAGAGTGATCGCGTATGCCTCTCGGCAGCTAAAAGATTATGAAAAGAACTACCCCACCCATGACTTGGAGCTTGCTGCAGTGGTTTTTGCATTGAAGTTGTGGCGCCATTATCTGTATGGGGAGCACTGCGAGATTTACACAGATCACAAGAGCTTGAAATACTTGTTCACACAGAAGGAGCTCAACTTGAGGCAACGCCGATGGTTAGAATTATTAAAGGATTATGATGTGGATATACTCTACCATCCCGGCAAGGCCAACGTGGTTGCTGATGCCTTGAGCAGGAGAGCAGTGCAGAGCTTGTCCTTGATGATCACCGATCAGGCGCCACTACTTGAGCAGATGAGGCGGTTAGAGCTCGAGGTTGTATCCCCTGGGGTCTCTGCGCGACTTATGACTCTAGTCGTACAGCCCACTCTGTTGGACAGGATTCGGGAGAGACAGAGTGAGGACCCCCACTTGATGAGGGTTCGAGAGCAGATTCTGACGGACTCGGCAGGGGATTTTTCAGTTGACGCTTCGGGAGTACTTCGGTACAGGGACCGAGCTTGCGTGCCCATGGATACAGAGATTCGAGAGCAGATCTTGAGGGAGGCCCACTATACACCTTATACCATCCATCCTGGGGGGGACTAAGATGTATAGGGACCTCAAGGCACAGTTCTGGTGGAACGGGATGAAAAGAGACATTGGGAGGTTTGTAGCACATTGCTTAATTTGTCAGCAAGTAAAGGCTGAGCATCGTGTACCTGCTGGCAAGTTGCAGAGCCTCCCAATCCCTGAATGGAAATGGGAACATGTTACCATGGATTTTGTTACCGGGTTGCCGAGGGCACAGTCAGGAGCAGACGCGATCTGGGTAGTCGTGGACAGACTCACCAAATCCGCTCACTTTTTACCGGTACAGGTGACTTGGCCACTAGACCGACTGGCACAGCTGTATTTAGACGAGGTAGTGAGGTTGCATGGCGTGCCTACCTCCATTGTATCTGATCGAGATTCGAGGTTTGTTTCGCATTTTTGGAGGAGTCTACAGGCCACTTTGGGGACGCAGCTAAGTTTCAGCACGGCTTTTCACCCACAGACAGACGGACAGTCAGAGCGGACTATACAGATTCTTGAGGACATGCTCCGGGCTTGCACGCTAGACTTTGGAGGAGGATGGGTGCGACACTTATCACTGGCAGAGTTTGCGTACAACAATAGCTTTCAAGCGAGCATCCAGATGGCTCCGTTCGAAGCATTGTATGGACGCAAGTGTCGTTCCCCACTTTATTGGAGCGATGTGGGTGAAAGACGGACTTTGGGTCCAGAGTTGTTGCGAGAGGGAGAGGATAAAGTCAGGATAATCAGGCAACATCTTCAGACAGCTCAGAGCAGACAGAGGAGCTACGCCGATGTGCGGAGGCGAGACCTTGAGTTTGGGGTTGGAGATCATGTCTTTTTGAAGGTTTCGCCTTCAAAGGGTATCCGGAGATTTGGGATTCGTGGGAAACTGAGCCCTCGTTATATTGGACCTTTTGAGGTATTAGAGCGCATAGGGCCAGTTGCCTACAGGCTTGCACTTCCCCCCAGGCTTGCTGGTGTTCACGATGTATTCCATGTATCGACCCTGAGGAAGTATGTTCATGATCCGTCACACATCATCGATTTCACCCCACTGGAGATTGCTGAGGATCTGAGCTTTGTTGAGCGGCCATCGAGGATCTTGGACCGCGAGGTTAGAGAGCTGCGCAGCCGGGCCATCCCTTATGTGAAGATCCTCTGGAGCGGTCGTGATGAGCGCGAGGCTACCTGGGAGCTAGAGTCAGCGATGTTGGATGCTTACCCCTATTTGTTCGAGGCCCCGGCTTGAGGTATGGCTTTTGTTTCGAGGACGAAACTCTTTTAATGGGGGAGGATGTAGTATTCTGGTTTTCCCCGTACAGTTTTTCCGTTGAATCCACTGTGTAGAACACCTAGTGTTGGTGTGTCGGGCCCATGGTGCATCAAAGGGGTGCCACAGATGGACCCTGTGTGGTATTTTAGCTGATTTGGTCTTCGGCTGTGTTTGCTGAATTTTAGAGAAGGAACTGGGCCAAGTGGAGTTCGGATTTGGATTCAGCGCGGAAAAACGCTTGAAATCGACTATTTATTTGTCGAATTTGGAGTCCGGACGACCAAATGCGGGCTTCCGGAAGTTTCGGGAGATTTCCGGTGCATGGGGGTGCTCCGTGGACCGGACAGTGCCACGTGGCGGCCCATAATTGGGCGGCTCACGTCGCTCGGTCCACGGAGGAGGCGCGGCGGTGCATGGACCGCGCGGGTGGCCGCGTGGCGCTTCCGGATTGGAGGGAGCACGCGGCGCGGTCCAGGGAAAAGGCGGGGCACCGGTGGACCGGGCGCACGACACGTGTCGCCCGGGGATTGGTGGGCTCAGCTGGGCGCGGTCCACGGGTGCGCTAGGCGGTGCCTCGGGGCGCGCGCCAGCGCAGGGGCACAGTGCGGCCGGTCGGCCGCACATGGCCCGCACTCGAGTGCGGGCCACGTGTCGGCCGACCAGGGGGCGGGTGCATGCACCGCCCCGAGCGGGTCTGCGCCACGCGGCGTGCGGCCGGTCGCCCCGCACAGCTGTTTGCTGTGCGGGGGACACGTGGCCGCACCGCAGGCTTTCGGGCGGTCGGACGGCCCCCGTCCGACCTGCTTCGGGGATTCGGGCGCCCGAAAGTGGCGCCCGAATCCGACAAGAGGGGGGGGGTGGGTTGGCAGCCTATATAAAGGCCTTTTGGGGGGCCCTTTTGCTCACTTTCTGTGAGGATTTCCACAGTGAACCCTTAATGAAAAATCTTCCTCTACCTGAAACCCTTCTTGTCGCTCACTCCTGAGATTTTAGGAGCGCGTTTTTCGAGGTTGGTCATTTTCCGGCGCGGCGCAACACTCGTTCTTCGACGACCCGTTTCGTCCCTTCGCAGTGTTCAGGCTCCCCCGGCTCACCCCGACCTCCGATTCGGGTGATTTTTGCGCCGTTGGACTCTCGACAGGTAGGGCTTCATTTTTGATATTTTGAGTAGCCCCTGGTTTTCATGTGGATTTTGAGTTTCCCGAGCTTCTTTGTGACCCATTTTTCCTCGCGGAGTTTTGGACAGCACCTGCTTGATTTGGCTATAACTTCGCGCTCAGGCGACGGATCGAGGCGGTTCAAAAGGCATTTCTCATCTACATCTCACGAGGAATCTCCTGGAATTTTCTCAGATTTTTCTGAATATTTTTCGAAGGTGGAAATCTCCTTTCTCTGTAACTTTTGGTACAGAAATTCTGCACAGTTTTGTTTGGGGGTGTTCCCCTTGCCAAATTTGTATCTCAGCAAAGGAAGCTCGGTTTTGAACGTGCAGGTACTCGTTTCGACGGGTTCGTCGCAAGGAACGCGACGGTATTTTTATTAGAATTTTCTGAGCACCCTTCGCAGGTGAAAATCTGAGATCTTTGGATCGGTAATTTTGGGACAGATTTTGTGATGTTTGAAGGACTAAAATTATGTATGTTCTTCTTGGAGGTTTGGCACAGCATTGCGGTGAGTTTTGGTGCGAGCGCGGGTTTTCGCATTGGGGACAGGATTTTAGCGCTCGAGGTGGGTACCGTTGTTAACCTCTTATTTTGGGCAACCCACTAGGCATATTGGAGCTTGCATTTTGTAATATGGCCAACATACTAGTAAAAATGAACAGAGCATGCTTAATGAAAAGAAAAGGGCTCACGATTGGTACTTGTATCTTTAGAGGACTAGACACTAATAAATGGTAATAACCGGCTAAATCCGTTTCATACTTAATGTTCATTGAAGGACTTATGCATGTGTCTAAATCAGCTTATGGTAGGTTAATATTTCGGATATTTTAACCAAGGCATAATGTAAGAATTGGAATACAAAAATTATCTTGCTTAGTAAAGGACTTTTGCATGTTTAAATGGTCACCTAGTTATGCCACCTTTTTCTGCTGAACTATCATGCTGAAATTGACTTAGGAGAAACCATGATTTCATTTTCTCCAGTTATCTTGACATAAGGGGATGTCATGCCCGGGTTAGGGCAGGGGCTGGGATAGAGTAGGCAGATACTGGGATTTCGGGACAGGCAGGCTGTGTAGGCAGGGTATTGCGGCGATCGCGGATTTTGGGCGATTGACCGGACAGTTGTTGTTGCATCAGATCGGGGAACGGATTTGGGCTTTCTTTTTAGTGGATGGACCTGTTCCATTTAGATCAGTGTCATGATCCAGTCTTGCGGACTTATTTTTCCTTGGGCACTTATTACTCAGGCATTATGCTCGGGTGGGTCGCTCCCCTCGAGTGCCACTCCGGAGTGCGCTGTAGTGTACTGGTTTTCCCATGCAACTTTCCGGTGAATCCACTGTGTAGAACACCTAGTGTTGGTGTCTGGCCCATGGTGCATCGAAGGGATGCCACAGATGGACCTTGTGAGACTTGGATAGATGATTTGGCCTTCGGCTGTGATTGCCGAATTTTAGAAAGGGTTTTGGGCCAATCTGAGGTTGGATTTGGATTCAGCGCGGAAAAACGCTTGAAAACGGCTATTTGCTTGTTGAATTTGGAGTCCGGATGACCAAATGCGGGCTTCCGGAAGTTTTGGGGGATTTTCGGTGCATGGGAGTGACACGTGGACCGGCCCGAGCCACGTGGCGGCCTCTTATTGGCCGGCTCACGCAGCTGGGTCCACGGAGTGGCGCGGCGGTGCATGGACCGCGGCGGGGGGACGCGTGGCGTGCTCTGGTAGGCGGGCGCACGCGGCACGGCTCATGGGATTTGCGGGTTTGCGGTGGACCGGGCGCATGACACGTGGCGGCTTCGGATTCGTCGGTCCACGTGGGCGCGGTCCACGGGTGCGCGGGGGAGGGCGCCTCGGTACTGTGCGCGCACAGTGCGCGCACAGTGGCGCCAGGCGGGGCGGTCGGCCGCACTCGAGTGCGACACGTGTCGCCTCGAGATTGGCCGGCCGTACCTACCTCCGTTGACTGCGGGGGGCCACGTGGCGTATGCGGGCCGCGGGGATCCGCTGTCCCCTGTTTGGGGTGACGTGGCCGCTCCTGGGTGTTTCGGGCGCGTCGGACAGGGACTGTGCGACCGGGTTTCCGGGCGCAGTGCGCCCGAAAGTTGCGCCCGAAAACCCGGCCCGAAAGCTTAGTGGGCTGGGCCTATAAATAGCTCCCCCCATTCGTCTTGTAGGCTTTTTGGACTCTATTTTCGCTGGGCTTTCTTCTGAGGAATTTCTCCTCCCTCAGTGCACTACCCTTTGGAGAAGTTTGAAGATTTTTGGAGGCACGCTTCCCGAGGTTCCCCATTTTACGGCGCGGCGCGACGCTTGTTCTCCGGCGATCCTCTTCACCCCTTCTCAGTGTTTGGACTCCTCCGACTCACCCCGACCTCGGAATTCGCCAATTCTTGCGCCGTTGGACTCTTGACAGGTAGGGCTTCAACTCCTGTGTTTTGTGGTTCCTCGATTTCCGTGCTGATATTGGAGTTTTCCGAGCAACCATTTGACCCTTTTTCTTCGCGGACTTTTGGGACAGCACCGCAGTGTTCTTGCCATATCTTTTCGCTCAGGCGTCGGAACGAGGTGATTCAAGAGGCAATTTTTCATCTACGCGTCGCAAGGAGTCTCCTGGATTTTTCTCAGAATTTCCTGAATTTTACTCGAGGGTGAGAATCTTCTTTCTCTGTGGTACATTGTTACAGGAATTTGGTACAGTTTGGGTACGGGGTGTACCCCTTGTCGGATTTTTATCTCAGCGTAGGAAACTCCAAATTGGGCGTGCAGGTATTCGTTTCGACGGGCTCGTCGCAAGGATCGCGCTAGTATTTTCCTTGGATTTTTCTGGACATTATTCGCAGGTGAAATTAGTGAATTGTGGACTGCTGTTTTGGGGGACAGATTCTGGAAAGTGTGGATGTTTAGCTTATGAATTTTCCTTTGGGGTACTTTGTACAGATTGGTGGTGTATTTGGACTGGTCTTGGACTTCGCCTTTGGATAATTGGAATAGCGCTTCAGGTGGGTGATGTTGTAAACCTCTTATTTGGGATTTATCACTAGGCCTATTAGAATGCTCTTGATTATGTTATTAGTAGATCTGTGAGAAGAACCTAGCATGCTTGTATGAAATCCTGCTTTCTTCATTGATAATCGCAATGTTAGAAAACTACAAGTTAATTAACGGTGAGTCCATGCTTTAAACATGTAGTAGAGTTACTTGGAATTTATGCTAAATTCTTATATTGTTGATTGTTTAAATGAAAGGCTGAGGTATGTGGTTAGGGTAATTAAAATGGTTCAGCAAGTTAATGACTTTTGCATGCTTGAATGGTCACCTAGATAGGCCACCTTTTTCTGCTACACTATCATGCTGGAATTGACTTAGGAGAAACCATGTGCATTCTTTCTTCAGTCACTTAGACATAGGGGATATTATGCTCGGGTTAGAGCAGGGGCTGGGTTAGTGTAGTCAGATACTTGGGTTTCGGGGAGAGGGTTTTGGGCTTCCTTTGGGAGACGGTACTTTTCCTTATAGAGCGGAGTGCGGTGATTTGCAGACTTGAGACCCTGGGACTCCTGTCCCATATCGGTGTTATGCGTAGGCTGGCATACCCGATTTGGCAGACATTGAGAACCTACCCCTTATCGGTGCTATGCGTAGGCTGGCATACCCGATTTAGCAGATCTTGAGACTCCTGTCCCATACCGGTGTTATGCGTAGGCTGGCATACCCGATTTGGCAGAAATTGAGACTCCTATCCACACCGGTGTTATGCGTAGGCTGGCATACCCGATGTGGCAGGCTTCGATTCTCTGATGCATACTTTTAGCTATCTTTAGCTGGGCAGGTAGAGGCATATTAGTGGTAGCTTTTATCAGGAGTCATACTCTTAGTTACCGCATTTATTCCTTTAGCCTCTGGTAGACCTAGTGGGCAGGTAGGAGTTCGTGTTGAGGTTTACCCACTAGGGGAGGGCTACTGTCTTTATAGTAGTACTGACCCCCACTGTTTTTCCCTTTTCTTGTCCCCTTGTTTTGCAGAGTCATCTGCCGGAGTTGCGGGGCCTTCCTACCAGGATCGATGGTAAGAGGATCGCCGACTAGATAGCTGCTACCCCGAGCTCGAGTTTTTGGTAGTTTTGTTGTATCCCCCGTACACTCAGACGGTGTATTTCCTTTTATTTTGGGTCTGGCTGCGGCCAGCTGGTTGTATATATTTCGTGAGCTGGGAGAGACACTTGTATATTTTGAGAGCTTACTGTACTTTCCTTTCCAGTATTGTCTGAGTTGTATTAGTTTTAGTTTAGCTCTGTTTTATGCTCCTTTATTACTTGTTTTATATCTGAGCAGGTTACCAGCGCTTCGTGTACACGGAAAATTCCGTGTGCACGGCGGATCTGTGGACGGGCCCCGGGTTCTGGTTTACACCCGGGGCGTGACAGATTAGTTGGTATCAGAGCTTAGGGATAGGTCAGACGGGACTTAGGAAACCCTAGGCTTGTGGCAGACCCTAGGAAGGCAGAGCGTGAGTGACGTGATATTGTGCGAAAGTCGGTAATTGGTTGTTAACTCTTCCTGTGAGTGGAGAGGGATTGGCATAGCCTATTTCTGGGGGACTATTATGTTGGCTGCAGACAACATAAGGTTACAGAAATAGGGGAATGCCCATGACTTTCGCGTGATTGGGTCGAGAGTGGTTTGGTTTACTGACCCGTGGATTTGTGTGACAGGATGCCTCCTAGGCGGCAGATTCCTACTCGGGGTACTCCTACGCCCCCGGAGGAGCCGGAGCAGTCCGGGCCTTCTGAGATCAGTGAGCTGAGGGCCATGGTGGCCCAGTTGGCGGAGAGTCACCGCCGACAGGAGCAGAGATTTGAGCAGTTGCTGGCTCAGGTTGCGGCACCACCCCCTACTACTGTAGAGGCCCCTGTACCACCAGTTGTACCGCCGGCTATTCCATTAGTCCCTACGGCACCGTCGTCGAGCAGTGGGGCTCAGGGAGAGTTCAGGCCGTTGACCCCAGCGGAGGAGGAGGAGTTTGCTGACAAACTCGCCAAGTTCTGTAAGCGAGGACCACCTAGGTTCTCAGGGAGGAGCACTCACCCATCGGAGATAGGATCATGGCTGGCAGCAATGGAGAAGTTGTTCAGAGACTTCTTCATTGACCACAGGTTCAGAGTGCATATGGCTGTACATTGCCTAGAGGGGGATGCAGATGCTTGGTGGCGTCGGGTCGAGCCCTTGGAGTTTCAGATCACCCGACAGCTACCCTGGTCGGAGTTTAGACGGTTGATCCTTGACACTTATTCTCCACGAGCGTGAAGAAAAAGCTTGAGGATGATTTGAAGAATCTCCAGCAGGGGGACAGGACGGTATGGGATTATTATCAGGAGTTTACGCAGTTGCTCAACTGCGTACCCTATGTTGCAGGGATGGGCTGCACCAGGTGGAGCTGTTTGAGACAGGTTTGCGCCCCGAGGTCTATACCTTGGTACACGCCAGAGGCTTCAGACTTTATCAGAGGCAGTGGATCATGCACAGTGGGTCGAGAGGGGAGATCACGTCGTCGCTAGACGTGGGGGCTTGGCCGCTCAGAGTTCTGAGAGGGAAGCGGCCAATGCAGACGAGGGGGGACAGGCCAGTTCATGGAGGCCGCCCCGACCACCACCGCCGCAGTTTACGGGCCGTGGGCGTTCGGAGCGGCGGAGGGTCTGGTGGATCCCAGAGACCCCCCACAGCAGCAGCAAGCAGCAGCAGCAGCCCCAGCGACAGCAGCAGCACTCGCAGCAGCAGAGGTCGCAGTCGCGACAGCAGGGGTCACAGCGGCAAGGACAGCAGCGCAGCAGTCGAGGCAGTCCCAGTCTGCGGTCAGGTGCGTCTTTTGTAGGGGACAGCACGCGGCGGATACTTGTGACCAGAGGTACGGCGCTGTATCGGTGTGGCAGTCCGGGCCATATTCGAGCTACTTGCCCTCTCTCTACACCGCAGGCTCCTCCTCAGCATCAGCTCCTTCAGTGCCCCAGCAGCGGCCTATGCTCCAGCGAGCAGGGCTCCTTCCTCCCACCCTGCAGACCACCGACCACCAGCTCAGAGCGGGCGAGTCTACGCCGCTCAGGTAGGGGACTCCGCGGCAAGCGACCACGTGGTGGCAGTATCAACTTTACTTTTTGGCATTAGAGCCCGCACTTTATTTGATACCTGCGGTGCATCACATTCTTTATCAGTAGAGCATTTGCATCATCGCATGGACTAGATTTTAGGTCGGTTGCCCATGTTTTAGAGGGTACAAAAAAAAAGATTCCCGGTCGACATATTGTAAGTAGATGAGTGTTGCTGGTCGTGCCCGTACAGCTTGAGTCTTGGATTTTGCCAGCGACCTGATGGTCCTTAGTCAGCTGCGAGATTTTGACATTGTAGCTGGGGATGATTGGCTGGCTCGCTATTTCGCGACGATTGATTGCGGCGCGCGAGGTCGGTACTTTTAGCGAGCCAGGCCAGGAGGTGTTCGTTGTCAGGGGGGCCAGAGTGCTTCGTTCCTCTATGGTTTCGACTTCTCGTGCGAGGGCGAGATGATGCGTCAGCTGGATGCGTAGCCTTTATGGCATCTTTGGTTAAGGAGCCTACGGCGCTCCGGGATCGCGGATGATCCCGATTGGCGCTCGAGTTCCTCTAGGATGTGTTCCCTCCAGAGCTTT